>FIZR01030977.1:0-12771 GCA_900060175.1 Ferrisia virgata
AATGAACAGATAAAACTTTTAATCGGTTGTTGAAGGGTTAAAAATAAAATAAATACGGATAGAAAACTGAGATTGTTTTTAATTGTTGCTTAATAGATGAATACAAGACGAATTCGGTTAAAAATCGCAAAGAAATAAAATGTGTCCCAGTATCAGGTATTTTATATACTACTAGTAGGTAAGTATCTTTACCTACACAAACGTGCGTATTATGTAGGTAGAAATTTTTGGGCCGCGGTTCGTTTAATTCGCTTGGATTTTTATGCGTAGCTTTACAAACGCCTGAAACACGAATCTCCCGAGTTTTATAAAAAAGTATCGGTGATGAACGGTAATTTAGAAGAACCCGAATTAGGCTTGTCCGACGAAGACAAGAAGAAATTTGCCCAAGAGGTGAACATCGTGTTTCACGGAGCAGCCACGGTGCGATTTGACGAGAAAATAAAGCTCGCTGTCGGAATTAACGTTATCGGTACGCGGGAAATATTAAAATTGGCGAAAAGTGCCGAGAACTTGAAAGTACGTACCTTACCTACTACCTAAGGCTACTCCATCGCACTACGTAATAGGTATTTTACTAGGCCTATTTACATTCGTTTTGAACAGGTAATCATGCACGTATCTACTGCGTATTCATTTTGTCCATATTCCGAAATAGAAGAGAAATTTTACGATATGCCCGTTCATTATACCGATGTGATAAATAAAGTTGATACTATGAATGAAACGGAAGCGAATTTAGAAACACCCAAGTGATTTACAATTTTTACTTTTATTTTTAGTCATCATGACTCGAGTACGCCTACCTGTACCTACGTAGGGTAGGGGTAGGTGAGTATGCGAAAGCCAGCGAAACGTGACTGAAATTCTTGTTTCAGAATATTGGGAGAATGGCCGAATACTTACACGTTCACCAAAGCATTGGCCGAATGTGTAGTGAAGAATGAAAGCCAAGGTTTACCGTTGGGCCTTTTTCGACCCTCTGTTAGTAAGTAATAATTAATAAGTACAGAAGTGCCGACGCGTTACTGATGAGTATATCGAGGCAAAACTATACTACCTGAATATCTAACTACCTACGTATTACCAGGTAATACGTAAGTAATATACAAGTATGTACATATTAGCCAAACAATATACCTCAATATGAGTTCGTACTTCGTATGTACTTCTACCGTACTCGTATCCTGTACCTAGACCTACGTAATGCATACGATCCCCTCGCATCCATCTTGTGTAGGGTAGAGTGAAAAAAAAAAACATACTTCGGATATTGAATAAAAAACTCGCGGAGATGCAGGTTGTCTTTGAATTGAAAACCCACCAAAAAAAATTTGGTGCCCTTACATGAAAGGGGAAGTAGGTGGACGAGCTACGGATACTCGAAATAGAGTCATTTTCGAAAAAAGATAATAGCTTTTCGTCATTTACGCTCCCTACAGAGCTAAAAAAGTACAATTCGAGTATCTGCATCTACCAAGCGCATTTTCGGTTCAATCTGAAACCACTAAAATAAATATGTTTTATTTTTCAAAAAAATACCATTAATGGGTTTATCGCCTCTTATTATTTAATAAAATTATAAAGTATTGTTCTATTTCGTGACGAACTTTCAAAATTCAGTGTCTTAAAATTATTTTTCAGGTTCTTAGCACTGCAGTGCGAAACTATTCATCTATTTTGACCTGAATCCCCATCATAAACCCTTTAATTGCATTTTTTTTTTTTTTTTTTTTTTTTTCAAATAAAAAATCTCAATTTTCGCGATATTTAACTTTTCGGCTCACTGGTAGAGGAGCATAAGTGATCTCGGATCGAACTGAAAATGTGCTAGGTGGATGCAGAAACTCAAATCGTATCTTTTAGCTTTGTGACAGCTATTTTTAGGGAGTGTAAATGACGAAAAATTACGCACCCACCCCAAAATGAGCATACTCTGAGAACCCATACCCCCCCCCCCCCACACACACACACACAATTGAGCTTGGAGCAGAAAATCGTAGGTACGTCTACGTATAGATATAAACCCCCACACACACACACACACAATTGAGCTTGGAGCAGAAAATTCGGTATGGCGGGTTTTTAGCTCAAAGTCAACCACTTCTCGACATACCTAAGTTTTTTTTTGACATGGATTTGTCTTAAGGCTGGGGGTCATTCTGCGATATTGTTAAGTTTTTGATTTTTGGATTTCATGTTGAAATGTCTGAGTTAAGTGGATATGTCTCAGGCGCGGGGAGGGGGGGAGAGGTCCATTCTGTGAAAGCATTACGTTTTCGGTGTGATGTTTTTGATTTTTTGATTTTATGTTGAAATGTTAACATGGATAGGTCACAAGGGTGGGCAAGTTTGATAAAACTCACAATGAAAGATGAGTATGGCTGGTTTTTGGACTTCATGTTGAAATGTCTGAGTGAGCTGCTTATCAATCGTTTTCAGCATAACATATCCATGATCTACAATTTTTCCGTGAAAGAGAAAATTGCCTAAATTTTTTTTCCCACTCCACCCTAACGTCTATTGATATTGCGTATGTTTAGCCCGTGTAATCCAGTGATAATCTGTTCTTCGCTTCTATTTCTCTGATTCTCTTATATTGTATACGAGTATGAATTTAATCAGTAATCGCAAAATTTTAATGTCATCGGTTCGTTTCACTATTTGCCAGTCGTTTCGACGTACAAAGAACCTGTTCGCGGATGGATAGATAACGTATATGGTCCGATCGGCGTAATTGTCGGCGTTGGAACGGGCATTTTACACGTCTACGAAGGAGGCTACAATAAAAGCAGTTCCGATATGGTTCCGGTAGATTTAGTAGTAAATGGTTTGATATGCGCTGCCAAAGAGACCGCTGAAAAATACGAAAGTGCTAAATCGTTAAAAAAGTTGGTGTCTGCCCGGTACGCGCACGAAAGCCAATGAGAATGCGAAAAAATTCGAGTAAAATATGGTTTGCATTTCAGAGTAACCGATATTCCGGTGTACATTTATTCGAGTGGAACGCAAAATCCTATAACGTGGGGCGAAATTATAGATTATTCGCTCAAGTATTCGTTGGAATGGCCTACCATCAAAGCCGTATGGTATTATTCGTTGACGTTTACAGAAAATAAATATTTGTATACGATACTGTCGTTCCTTTGGCATACGATTCCGGGTCATGTTTTAGATTTTCTAGCTCGTCTTGTTGGAGAAAAACCGGTGTAAGTTTTCGTACGTACAAGTACCAATACATGCGTAGCCTAACGTACCAACGTGGTCACTATGACCGCACTTCTACGTGGTACTAGCTACCTAGGTACCTAGCCTACCTATTACCTACCCTACACCCCTAACGCCTATTAAAACATTTAACCGACGATTTGACGTGTTCGATAACTAAACAGACTGACCAAGATTTATTCAAAAATGAACGACGTTCGAGAAATTTTGACGTACTTTAGAACGCGAAACTGGGTTTTCAAAAATACCAACACGCAACAACTTTGGCAGAATCTATCTAACGAAGATAAGCAACTTTTCTTTTTCAATATGGCTGATTTTTCTTGGGAATATTTCCTTCAAGCTATGTGCCTAGGATTACGAGTGTATCTCGTAAACGACGATATTCACACTCTGCCAGCAGCCAGAATCAAATGGAGGAGGTAAATTGTATTTCAACACGATAACATGCGAACGTACGTATAGGTACTAGGTACAGACAATTCGAAGTACATCTGCGCTTTTTCATTTGTTTCAGATTGTACTACGCGCACGTTGCCCTGAAAACCGTATTTTTTGCAATATTGATTTACATATTATGGATTGCGATGAAATTTATTTTATTCTAAGATCGTAATCATTATGATAGGTTACGTTTACCTACGTAGAAAACCAATACCTGTATCGCTTATGCTTGTATTCAACTTGTATTCTAACTAAAATGTACATAACAACTATGTACTCATTTATTGCGTACAATCGCGTAGGCCTACACCAACTTGCGAATTGTAATTGAAGAAAGTTCTGCACTGGTGCAGATTAACCCCTATTCATATATTCAGTTTACCACTTTACTTTAATTTAACTACGCATTTTGACAATAGGCTGTATGTATATATTAATGATGTAGCTAGCTACCTAGTAGCTAGTAGGTAGAGGTACAGGTAACCGATATTATTACTACCTAGTACCTCTAACTATACTAGCTATTAAGCTATTATGCCTGTATTAGCAGATAATGACAATATACGATATAGATAGAGGCGATACATGCATATCATGCACCTCTTACCTAGATCTACATGCTGCATAAAAGTATCGTCTTAACTCTCGATTAAAATTACCCACTTGGCTGCCTACAACAATAGGGTGATTCAGTTCGCTGAAAAAGAGATATTTAATGGATATTTGCACGCTGGAATCGAAACGTTTTTTTTAAGTATGCATAATTGCCCAAGTATACTTATTCACATATTGAGATAAAATTCCCAGTTTAACGGATTCCTTACTCCTTTGCTGAAAAAGTTTTCAAAAAAATAGGCAGATAATATTTTGCGTAGATTATTACTCGTATTTCTAATAGATTATTATACTACACATCGACCGGCCAATGAATTCAATAACCGTTTCAACAGATTTTTTTGTGGAGCATGAAGTGTGAAAAAAATTTAGTTCTTCCGAGTCTGAATTCTTGAAAGTAAATCAAAATGTGCCCGAGCGTAACACAACTGAAATCTTGAAAAAAAAAATGTTTCAATCGTCAGAAAAGTATTTTTAGGAATGTTACGCAAAAAAATATAATATTACTAGGATTTCAGTTTTAAACCTCGAGTAAGATATGAACAGTTTAATTTTTCTAAACCTGATTGAGGGATAGGGGGAGAGGAGGCGGTGTTTGAACTCGTAAAATGCGTATGTAAATACGTCATCGCGCTTTTTAAACGACTTTTAAGAACTGCAAAAATATCAGGTTATTATAATCGAGCTAGAATGCATAGAAAAAAAAATTAACCAATCGTCGTGAGTTTTCGTTCAGCTAGTCTGTGTGACGAATAATCACTACAAACGATGAAAATTTGACAAAACTTCGTTAAATGTGGCATGCTCCATCATAGAGGGCGTTCTCAAAAAATACGATGCTGAGAAACCGTAAAGTCGGTTTAAATCATCGAGAAAGAACCGCACATGCTCATGTTTGAAACGCAAACCCGCATTTTCGAAACTCATCTTTTCATTCGATTTTATTGAAATGCTGACAATAAAATTAGATGATAATCAGAATTATCAAACACAACGATAAAAATTTAAATGCGCAACGTTTCAGGAATGTTTTGGCAAAACAAAACACGAAATTTCTCTTTAAAAGCGGTAAATTTTAGTAGCACGAATGAGCATATTTAGTTCCTTCTCGATTAAAACGGACTACACTTCAGTAAACCCAAATTATAGATACATTCTTGTACAATAAAACTCGCATGAAACAAAGGAAAAAATGTTATACACAACACACATAGACTTAAATTGTTCTTTACGAATTGTTTATTTTTATTTTTTCGCCCTTTTTTTCTTCCTTTTGTTGATTTTTTCTTCGGAACTAAAAATCGCATTCGGGTTGTCCATTAACAGTTTCTTTCGCTTATTAATCATTTTTACATTATCTTTGAACTGATCTTCCTCTTCTAATTTTATGGTGATTTCTCGTTCGGTAACATTAACTTGCGTCAAAATGTTAGCTACTTCTTTACCTATAAATTACAAAAATGTGATATAAATTATCGATGGTTGGTTAAAACCGTTCAACTGCAAAATTAGTAACATAGTATACCTGAAACTTCGTATTCCTTAAATTTCTTGCCCAATTGTTCCTCAATAGAACGTATTCTAGCAATATTGTCAGGAGTAATCAATGAAATGGCAGTACCCGATTTTCTCGCTCTGGCCGTTCTACCTACTCGATGAAGGTAATCTGTAGCATTACTTGGAATGGAATGATTAATAACTAAAGATACAGCCGGAATGTCCAAACCTGAAGTAAGCGAAACATAACGAATTGAAAGTTAATTAAAATAACTCGAAAGTGCCAGTGTGCTGACTGTTCAAAAGTATGAATTTTTTACCTCTACTGGCTACGTCGGTAGCAATTAATATTTTGTGATTCTCAGCCTTGAATTTTTGCAACGAGGATAAACGCTGTTTCTGCGTGAACAAAGCATTCAAGCAAACATTTTCAAAACCAAGTTCATTCAGCATCGCTGATAGTATCATGCAACTCCTAGACGACGAAAACATCGAAATAATACGATTATTATGGTATTCGAGGTGAAAACTTATTCCAAGCGTTTCACCGAAGTATTACTTGCAAGTATCCGTAAATACGATAATTAAAGCATTAGGATTATCGGAGGAAAAGGTACGAATCACTTGAACGAAATAGCCATTTTTTGCGGATTTCGGACAAAATACGTACAATTGTTCCAGATTTTCTACAACGTTTTCTTCGATGGATGGTTTCCAAATGAAGACCTACACATTTACACTTCTAGTGAAATCGTTTTGCTTAAGGAACGCTAATAATTGGCCCGTTCATCGGAGAATAGTTTGCTGATTGACATTACGAAGCAAAATCAGCGTACAGTTAATAAATGCACATGTTATGCAAAAATTAAAAAAAAAAAATTGAAACGGACAAAATACATAAGCACATAATGTTTCACTGATAATGACAACATTCAGAAGAAAAAAGAACATGATTCCTTTCCTAATCTGTACATTTGTTTCAAAATTTCTTTGCTTCATGACGTCATGACGTGAATTAGAAAACTAGTCGCCAATAAACGCTATATGAAAATTATTTACTTTTTTCGAGGAAATCTGTTGTATTTGATCGAAAGCGCTGGTAAACGTAGCACTAAACAGTAAATTTTGTTTATCTTTCGGCAGTTCTTTAAAAATAATTTCTATTTGTCGATTGAAACGACCATCGAATAACTTGTCAGCTTCATCCAGAACGAGAAACCTAATATTCTTGAAAGAAAATGTATTGCAACTCTCAAGATGATCTGCTAACCTGTAGTCGTAAAATGAAATTCGGTATCATTTGAACGTCTACCGTTGTAAAATTGAATAAAACATTAATTTACCTTCCAGGAGTGGCTACAACAATATGAGGTTTTTTTTGTAATTCTAGTCCTTGTTTTATCATCTCTACTCCACCGGTTATGACACACGATCGTATATTTATCACGCTTCCCAATACGGCTACTTGATCATTTATCTAAGAGTCGTAGAAAAAGACCAATGATTGTTACGATATAGCTAACTCGATAAACAATATTCCATCTTAAGTACCTGATAACATAATTCTCTTGTGGGCGAAAGGATCAATGCGAATATTCCAAAAGGATCTTCACAAAATTTTTGTAATATAGGCAACAAAAAAGCCAGTGTTTTACCACTGCCTGTTTCTGAACAGCCTATACAATCAAATCCTTTCAGGATTTCTGGAATACATTTCCGCTGAATTACAGTGGGCTTTCGAACACCTGAAAAATTATTCTTATCATATTATTTCAATTTTCGGCGCTCACTTCGACCATCCAAATTTGAAGAAACACCCAAAACTTACCAATTTTTTCACATTGCTCGATCAGGCATGGATTGATTCCTAAAGCACGAAAAGAGTCATTCATAATTAGAGTGCGATTCAAACGTTTCAAATTTTAAGCAGAAAAAATTTAATCTACTGCTCAATTTTTTCTGTTTTTCAAAACGTCACACAGATATCACAGGACACGTTGAATTCCAGCATTAGTATAGTTATTAAAAAGGAAAAAATAATCACGATAATCCCAATACGAGTTAATCATCACCATCACTCTATCACAAAAACCAAAAACCAAGAAAAATGTGCATTGATCCTAAATATTGATCCATTAATAATAATTCCAATTGATCTGTGTCCATGTGCTGTTACGTTGACTTTAACGCGCATGCGCAAAACAACTTTTTTTTTATCAGTTTGAAGGTATACAAAATTGATAACTATGTAATAAACAATAAAGTAATACTGTCTGTATACTTAGTATGTTATATTCAGGTTATATTTAGGTTATATTATGTAATGATTGTGATTCGTAAAAAGTTGTTGGAAAATTCAGTTTTATTTCTTTGTTTTTTGACGTCAGCGATCAAGGCATGAAGTTGCTTACGAATAAACTAATCACTAAAGGATTCTTTCGCCGTGAGTATTACTTCAATTCATACTGCGACTAATTAATTTAAAAAAAATACAATTCAGGCACTGGAATCAATCTGTTAACTGTAATTTAGTATCGGTAAGATACATGCATACAAATCGCATACTCTCTTTACTAGGTAAGGTGTTGTTTTACTATTAATGCATAGTACGTATTATTTTAAATTAATCAACTTGTAACAAAAACGTGGAAATGACAAATCGTCTGGGTAGTGCGCGAATTGAAACAATGAAGATGAAGCTAGCCTTACCCCTGGGTCAAAATATTATTTTTTGAGCCAAATCAAAATATGTAATAATTTTGTTAAAGAACTGAATCATATGCTGTAAGTGAAATGTACCAGCTTGAATTTTTTGTTTTAGGAATTATTAATGCTACAAAATATTCTACAATGGAGATCGAAACAATTACGAAATTCAATACCCTGAATATTTCACTGCCAAAACCATTTGTTTATCATGTTGAATTGAATCGACCAGAGAAATTAAATGCCATGAATGACGTTATGTGGAGGTTAGTGAAGTACATGTTTTGGTTTATTACCATTCCGTTACATATTTGTATGGTTTTTGACGTCTACAAATACTTTTTTGCATATTTCATCAATAGAGAGATGCGGGAGTGTTTCGAAAGCTTGCACGATGATGCGAATTGTAGAGTTATTGTTTTATCTGGAAGCGGAAAATTATTCTGTTCGGGTAAATATACGGATAAGAATAAACATTAAGAGATTGTTCAGTTCAGATCTATCTGAATATTTGACCTGCGAGTTTCTCTATTCTACAGGAATTGATTTGCAGTCTTTCATGGAATTGGGTCAAAAATTCAGTTCTGGTCAGGACATCGCTCGAAAATGTAAAATAATCTATAGTTATATCAAATCATTTCAAAATTCGATATCTTCGCTTGAAAAAGTAGAGTATGTTTTTATGAATTACGTATCACATTCATGGATTTGAAATAATACTGTTTGTAGTGTATGAAACCTGTTATATGCGCAATTCACAATGGCTGTATCGGAGGAGCTGTTGATTTAATAACCTCCGCTGACATTCGGTACTGCTCCGAAGATGCCTGGTTTCAGATTAAGGAAGTAGATATCGGTAAAACATTTTTATAATTATTGCTCATTACGTAACGTCGATTGCAGTGCTAAAGGTCGAATAGCTAGAAATATACTTCAATTTATTATAGGAATGGCAGCGGATGTTGGTACTCTACAGAGATTGCCTAAAATAATAGGCAGTGCTAGTTTAGTTAGAGAGCTTATTTTTACTGGTCGAAAGTTCACTGCCAAAGAAGCGAAAGAATGGGGATTAGTCAGCAATGTTTATAGTTCTAAAGAAAGGTACACATTCAAGATTTGTTTTTATTTGTTGTATTTTTTGAATGTGATTATATTGTAGTAACATTATTGATTATTTCTAGTTTACTCGAAAGCAGCTTAAATTTGGCGGAAAGTATTGCAAAAAAAAGTCCGGTTGCTGTTCAAACTATTAAGAAAAGTCTGATATATTCCAGAGATCATACTGTTGATGAAGGCTTAGAACATATAGTAAGAAATTTACGTATTCTATTTCTATACATATGGTCGATTTTTCAGCAAGCCAGTTGAAAATTGTGAAAATTGTTTGTTCGTTCAATCGATCTGAAATTTAAATATTAATATAATTGATGTATATTTAATGGTACGACTTAAGAATAATATTTTACGTAAATATATTGAGCCATTCACTTAATTTTGACATCATCGCGGTATATTTTCACGCAAGTAGTCACAATAAGTAACATTAATGATTGTGAATATTTCATAAAAAAATTGGCTCTCTGTTAAGGACTACAGTAAAGTGAACACTTTCCATGTAACGAATTGTAACATTATCGTTCTTTTGTTTTGTAGGCATTAATTAATCAAACTATGTTGCAAAGCGAGGATTTACAAAAAGGCGTTGTTGCCAGTTTCACCAAAGACGATTCCGTAACATTTTCAAAACTTTGATAAAATAAATTTTGTAAATACTGAAAGTAGTTTGTGCTGACTGCTTAGCGATTGTTAAATAAACGATTACATATGTACCTATACTTAACTGCTTCTGTTACACATTATTTTCTGAAGAAGACACTCACCATAATATGATTTAAATAGATTTCGTAAAAAATACCACCCTCTTCAGAATTCACAGCAACGGATAACATTTCTTTAAGCTCTTCTTGAGTAAAATTTTCGCCTCGTTCCGTCATAATTTCACTGACGTAGTGTTTGGACAAACATCCAAAGCCGTCTTTATCTAGTATTTGAAATGCCTTCAAAAGTTCTTCAGCCGAAGCAGGGTGAAATCTACGGATATGACGATCATTTTTGTATTAACCTGGTTGTACAGACTAACCTCGATTATTTAACGTTCGCATTGTTTGACGTATGATAATGAGGCGATGGAAAAATTTAACTCTTTTTTTCAAAAAAGCTGACTGAAAATTTTTGAAATAGATTTTCAAGCGTTTTATCCATATTTTATTATGCACGCGTGTTTTTTAAATTTTGCACATGCATTTATTTCATTAAAAGAATTCCTCTATATTTGTCATTTTACTCATTTGACGATCCCATTGTCTACGTTCCCTAATTGTGTTAGAAGATCGAGGTACAATTGCATATTATTTTCTGCTAAACATGTTTATATCTTTTACACTTCCATATTACCTGTAATTCACAATTAGATTCGAAACAAACGGCAGAAATTTAGAAATGTGTACGTTCCCTTGAGATTCGGGTTCTTGAATATTTTTGATAATTTCATTTACTTCATTTTTAGAAGGAACGCAACCTATACAAAAAGTCATAATGTAATGCTTCTCGGGTCGATCAGTCATTTTTCGTCACGGTGTTTATCAAAATTAATTAAGCATAATATACAGGTTTAGATGCATGAGACGCTGTATATGTAGTATGTGCATGTACTATGTACTAGCATGTGGTCATATTTACCCAATGAACATAACACGGTTGGAATTTCTCGTATATCGATGGTTTTGTTTCCCGTATGGTCGAACACTTCGAATACTTCAACTATTCGTTTTTCAAATTCTTTCAGTATTACCACTGCAATAAAAAGCAAAACTTTCATGAAGTATTATTGTAAGTGAATAAGTTTCAAAAATATTTAAATCTGACTAAACCTTGATCATCAGTGTTTGAATCCGGTGCCATCGTATTCGTCACGAATGTAAAAAATCCAAACTTTTCTTTGAACAGATTTTCGTATAAATAAATGTAAATGATTACCTTAGCAACTCGTCGTTGGTTGTTGAAGTCTTGAAATTAAAATACGCATAGCCACGCCCTTGAAAGCTAGGGAATGCCCATTACTGCTGAATATTTTCATACACGCGACACAAATGCAGAACAGCGTTTTTTGCTTTCCAAGTTCTCCTTCAAAATTCAAAATAATTTAAGTAATTAATAGTCTACTCACTTATTATACGTACGTACGTATTTCGCAAATGTCTACAAAATGCCTACCCTTTTTTAACCCTGAGTTCATAAAGAAAATCTAGGCTAAATACGAACTATACCGAACGGAAAATTGAAAACCGTTTCATGATCAAAAAACTATTTTTCTATATTATTTTGGACTGTATTCATGCTGCGTAATGCCCCATCTATCCTCCATTCCTTTCCCTTACAAATGTATTGAATATAGATAGGTATATATATATATATATATATATAATTACAATATTCTGAATAGGGTGTACAAAGCTAGAATTTGAGATTTGTCGGCTTTTAAATCATCCAAAGTATACCTTTTTGGGCGTCACAGCTTTTCATCTAAAAATGTCTCACGTACAGCTCTCTCAAAATCTATTTTCGGAGTTTCTTAACAAATGAACGTTTTATGAATACGTTTTCTTCTTAATCTACGACGTTGCAACTTTGTATGCACTTCATGGATGAACCTAAGTATAAGTAATTGAAAATGTTAACTTCACACTGTCAAACCATTCCCAAGTTATTAACACAACAATTTTATGCCAACTCGGCATTTTGAAAAAATTATTCTCTCGTGAATTCTATTCTTAATGATTTCCATTGTGGATTTCCAAACATTTAGACGCTTCATGGCGCTCCCATGTTATAATTCAAAATCAAGTCATGTAGAAACTCAGTCGAGTATGTGATGAAAAGCACGATAGACACGACTACGATCATTTATCACCATTTTTATTATTAATATAAACCACAATCATTCACCATCTCTTATAACTATGATTTACTTATTTTGCGCGACAAAACTTTTCTATAGTTTTCGAGTTAAATTTTTCGATCGTATTTTAAAAACAATACACACTTCTAAGTAATTAATACAAAACTCATTTTCGAATGATTTCAAATACTAATAATATTCATACGTTCTTGAAGAACCATCATTCAATACTCAAGATTGATATTACCTAATAAAAAAACTGGGCAACGAAAATGAAAAAAAAAAAAAAAAAAAAAAAAAAAAAAAAAAAAAAAAAAAAAAAA
>FIZR01030982.1:0-15989 GCA_900060175.1 Ferrisia virgata
TTTTTTTTTTTTTTTTTTTTTTTTTTTTTTTTTCATTAGAATTTGACTCGTATTTATTTTTATTGTAATACGCAACGGAATAATTTTAGTATAAATTGACGAAAAAAAATTATTTAATTTTTTTCCATTTTTGTTGAGATACTCATTCGCGATGAATTTTTTTTATTATTAAAAATTTATATAAACCATTTATTAGAAAGGATGTTCATCATTTTTACAATTTAACGTGAGTGGAAATGAAAAGTTATCCCCTACTCGAGTATACGACGTACGAAAAATAGAGAAATTTTCAAGATTACTGGGAGCTTATCAGAAATGGAAAAAATATTGATTTTTTGAAGCTGAAATAGTAATTTTTAAAGGTCGAAGTCTTACATGCCGAAGGGTACGGTATACCTACACGATATGAAATTTTGAGGCTTTCTGGATTTCTTTCCTTTTTTTTTTTTTTTGTCGCTTCGTCATTCAGTAATCATCGACGTAGAAATTCCAACTAATTTGTTATTTTAATAAGCAAATTGTTCGCTTCTTATTACTTAATTTGTGTAGAAATAGTGGTTCTCAGTTGTTTATAATTTTGAATGATGGTAGCGCTAATTATTTAATGGAAAAAAAAAATAAAACGAAATCTAGTCGTGGAAAATAACAATGACTCATGCTGAGGATGACGTTAAGAATGGTTTAGACGGCCTAACGACCTGATGATCCTCTCTTATGTAATTTATGCAAGATTTTTAATCCTAGTATAAAAAAAAAAAAAAGTGGTTTTAACACTCTTTAACTGTTATTGTGAAAGCTGTGTTTTTTTCTTAATTCAAATGTTTATTATACAAATTTCATCGTAATCGCGTAACCGCAATAGGTAATTTACTGCGAGTTATTACAAGATATGCGTAAGATGTTTTAAAATGTTTGTAGATTAATAGATCATCTTCTGCAGTTCGCAAAAAAGAAGTGAAAAAAACGGTTTATTTGTTTTTTTTTTAAAAATGTAATCTCTTAAATTTTTCATATCAATAAAAAATTGTATTTTCGTGAGCTCTACTAAAATTAAAGACGCTTTCAATCCATGTCAAAAAAAAAAAACATATGCCTAGTTTGTTTTCTCGCAGATTGTATCTTATCAGGATATAAAAAATTTGAGCATTTTCACAGTTTCGTATTGGAATACAAAAATTTAAGATTTTTCTATTCATAGAATGATGATACATGCATTTTGTATTTAAAAGAAGATATTTAGAAAACATTGGTGATTTTTTTTTTTTTGGTAATGTAAGCGAAAGGAAAGAGAGAATGTTGTATCACGTCAGAAGAAAGTGATGCATTTAGAATCGTAAAATTGAGGGTAGGAAGGGTGTAATAGGGTTAAAAAGTCGACACCAGCAAAAGCACATCTAAAACCTATACTAAATCTACATAACAAATTCCAACTTCCTAGTCCAATTTGAGGGGGAGTTATGTGAGGAACGAACTCAAAAAAAAAAAAAAAAAGAAAAACCGACCAAGAAACCACATTTTTAGGGCTATGAGGAGATGCAATGATACTGAAAAGTCGAGGACTTCTAAAAGGCACATTTATGGCCTCTACCAAATTTACATACCAAATTTTAACTTCCTATCTCAATTTGGTGAAGAGATAGGAGAGGAAAAGCTCTTTTTCAAGGTGTACAACTTTATATTGTCTATCGATTGGCTCAAAAGGGAATCATTTTTGCGATTTTAGCCCGTCAGTAAGCTCTCCCCTAAATTTGAGCGCAACTGAATTTTGATCCGAGGTTATCTCCACTCTAGAATATCTAAGCCTGTTTCCCATACTTTATCTCGATTTTGGTCGGTATCGAGCCGAGCAAATGATTTTTAATTTCATTGAAGGCGAGGGGGAGAGAAATAAAAAATCAAAATTAGTATCTGACATGGCCAAAAATGGTCGTATTGATTTTCCAGAACCCCAAAGCGGATTTTGTTGATATCCCCCCACCCCCACCCGCCGTAGGTCGATGGACCGTTGTAACCTGGTTTTTATTGACAATGTGACAAAGAAAATCATACTAAAAATGGTCTCGAACGGTCCTCGTGAGTATTACTTTAATTTTACATTTTCAAATGCTCAAAACCTTGGTTGACAAGAAATTGAGTTTCCGTAGGAAACAGGGTTATTGAGATCAAAAATTTTTGTAAATCATTCAAATATTTTCAAAAATAAAATTTTTCGTTGTAATAAAAATGTAATTTTTTCCAAAATTTTCACCCTCGCTTCGCTTGGGCACACCTATCATTTCAAACAAGAATGTTAAATTATAGTATTTGTGGAGATTGAAAATTTGAATCTTGCTCTGAGGTAGTCTTTAGAACCAGTGCCCCGACGAAAAAAACTCGACCCCTCCCCCCCCAATAAAAAATCCTACACATCGGTCTACTTTCAAGCTTTCGTTTTCATTTTCCAATTAATGAGCGATTTTTCAAATTTCATAAAATTATTCCAGTCGAATTAGCATAAAAAATGACTAAATAACGAGAAAATCTATGGATAAGATTTTTTTTCGTATTGTATACGATTTCCTAAACGAACATATCAGCAATCGGCATAAAGCATCTTCCTCGATATTTTTATTTGTGCCCCCAAACACGTTTCTTTACCAATAACTGTGTTCGTAATTGAGATACAGAAAAAAAATCGAGTCAAAAAATCTAGCTGATCAAATTTTCAATAAAAAAAGTCATTACACGTTTTCTGCTAAAATTGATAGTAACTGTTTGAAATGAGTATGAAAGGTGGGGGGCGTCTTGTGCGTGAAGGAGGTGTTTCGCCTGATGTTTTTGTCGCGTCGCGAGATCCAGCGGTCAACGTTCGTAGATATTCGGGCTCAATTTTTTTCCACATATTAAAACAAATGATATTGGATTACACGCCATGTTACCATGTTACGTAATAGTGGTTTTGATAAAATAACCGCTTGAATAGAGCAACAAACTATCACATATTTATGTGTAATAATTCGATTTTTAAGAAGACAATTGGTACAGTTCATCAAGTACGGGGTACCTGTACCTATCTGCTTTGTCACTTTCAACAATCGCCAAGAGCTCTTCTCAAGATGTTCTACTGCCATAAAAATGAAAATTTATTGACTAAAAATGTTATATGTAAAATATTAATCGACATTTCTAAAACTACCCACTCGACTAATTTAATTAAAATTAGGACTTGTATTCGGGAATCACGTGTACCGAAAGAGAATTAAGCCCGCGTATCTACGAACGTTGGCCGCTGGCTCTCGCGACGCGACAGAAACTTCACGCGGAACATCTATTTTAGAAGAAAATGAGTAATAACTATTTTTATTAGAAATTTAATCAGCTACATTTTTTAATCTACATTTTTTCCTTTATCTCATTTAGGACCAAAGTTATTGGTAAAAAACGCATTTTGGGGACATAAGTGCCAATGTTGGAAGAGATGCTTCGAGACGATTTTTTCCTATGAAAAAAGTTTTAGCCATACATTTTTCCGTTATTTAATGCCAATTTGACTGGACTATATTCCCGAGTGTCAGGTCAAAATTTCACCAGCAAAAGTGTAGCCTCCTTCTAGCTGTCGAAGTACGTTTCTGAAAGTTTACACCACCAAAAGGTACATCTAGGACCTATACTAAATTTACATACCAAATTTCAACTGCCTAGCTCAATTTGGAGGGAAGTTATGCGAGGAACAAGCTCAAAAAATAAGAAAATCCGAACAAACAACTACATTTTTGCGGTTGTGAGGGGATGTAATGAGGCTGAAAAGTCGAGACCACAAAAAGGTACATCCATGGTCCCTACATAGTCTACATACCGAATTTAAACTTACTAGCTTAATTTGAAGGGTAAATAAGGGAGGAACAGCATTTTTTTTTAAGTCAAAAAGTAGAAAAACCTTCATATCTCCCCTCCTAATTAACCTAGCTGACTGGTTTTTGAATATATTATAGGTACATTCTTGTATTGTCTAAGGATTGGCTCAAAAAGTAACATTTTTTGAAATTTTCGTCTTTTAGGACCCCCTACTACAAATTTGAGCAAAACTGAATTTTGACCCGGGGTCATCTTCTCTCCAGAATATGAAACCTGCCACCAATACAAACCTATTTCTAAAAAAAAAAAAATTCAAAAAATAAATGAATATCTGACATGATTAAAAATAGTTGTAATGGTCACTCTAAGACCCCAAAACGGATTTTGTTGATATCTCCCTTTATCCACCCTTGGTCGATATACCATAATAGTCTGGTTTTCATTTACAATACAGCATAGAAAATGGCTAAAAATCTTGAAAAATTTGTCAAAATTCTAAAACTATACTTCAATAGCTGAAAATTTGGTTTTAGAAGTTTTTTAACTATCTAAGTCTCATCAAAATCCAAGTCCTGTGATACAAATATTTTCCCATTCTTTTCTATCGACATCTTATGTAGGTTAATAAATCGTATTATATGTAGACCGATTTATGCTACTGGAGTATTTTTGTGATTACGAATTAAATAAATGAATTCTGAAACAACTGGTATTATACATAGGTACGCGAAAAGTAAAGTACATTAGCTTAAAATAACCTATTTACGTTTTAAAGTCAATAAATGAGGGGAAAAATTCTTGACAAGGTTTTATCCAAATGCGAAAGCGAGACTGTAATTCTGTTAAAATAATTACCGAACATATCTCGCATCTTAATGAGTATTACTGCATGTACATTTATACCTATATAAACGAAGCGAACACACATGCACGAAACCTTTGTCGTCGTTTCTCGTTCGAGCTGGCTTGACGAGGGCGAAATTTTATCGTAGTAGGTAATGTTTTAGTTAATTCGCCATCACATCGCTTCGCCTTTGCCGTACGATTACGAACGTGTTAAAATTCTGTACCAAAAATTATTCTACGAACCTATGTTTTGTTCGAATAAGATAATGGGTATTGAATTGTGGAACAGTTTTGGCATCTTTTCGTATTCCGTAATGATTTACTAGACTAGATACGTATTTGTTGGCATTATTTTTGAAAATTAGATAAAGCAATTGATGCTCCAAATTCGATCCAAAAGTGTGTTAGAGATATCGTTGCGACGACGAGTCTTTATTACGAGATTTTCCATTGTTACATTAAGTTAACGATAAAATTAACTTAAATGCTATACGAATCTTCGATATCGTTTGTTTTGATTGGTAGTGGTATCCCTGATGCAGTAGCGAGATTCTCGTAAAAAGACGATTTTGAACTTTTTTTTTCTTTCGTTTTTGTAGAAGTGTCTTCCTCATCTGATGGAGCTGTTAGGGCCCTATAAATCTGAACCTGTAAGCTACCTAGACCTACATAACTATACTGAGAACCACTTTCAAAAAAAAAAAAACAATGTCGACATTGTCGACAAAAATTTATTAATATTTTCAATGTGTAGTAGATTCTTAGATTAATAATTCGTTAGTTTACTTTTTTCGCAGCTGTTTTTAATTTTTCAGTTTATGCATTTACCATTATTTTTGCAATTTTTTTTTTCAGTTTTGATTTTATATTTATGTTTTTCTTTTACCTGTATGTGAGTTTTATCACTTTTTTATTTACTTTTTTTTATTGGCTTGATGTACAAGTATTTTATTTTGAATAATGATATTACGCTTATTTAACGGAATTGCTTTGCTTTACAAAAAAAAAAAAAAAAAAAAACTGCATAGTATGAATTATACGAATAGAGATTTTAAAATATTTTGCTTATCACTAATAATGCTTTCTTATTTTTAAATGCTCGCTATGAAGAATAGAATTTTTGAAGAATATTTAAAATCCACGAAATGTGGTCTTTACTTACCCTTTATATTGAATAAAGTAAGATGTGTGAATTAAAATGGAAACACGCAACCTAATTATGCCCTTAAAAGAGGGCTTGGGACAATGTTATACATCGAATAAAATGAGTATAACATAGAAATCGAACTTTTTAGTTCATGGAACTGGAGTTGGCATAATGCACCATATGATTTCAATTTTTTGTAAGCTTCCTCAAATTGGGAAACGAGGGCGTGATTTTTTAAAAGTTTCCTATCAATTTGAAAGAATCACGTGAAAATTCTCGCATGAAAAAAATATTTGCAATACTGAGAATTACGTTAAATATTTGTATTACGTCTAAGGCTGGTGGTGAATTTTTTTGTTGGTTATTGTTATTTTTTAAAATGAATTTAAATTTTGATTTTTAACAATAATTACCAATGTATTTTTTTTTTTTTGAGATAGTTTTCTTTTTGCAGAATAATTAAAAATGTTGAATAAAAAAAAAAAACTAAAACTTTCTTTCGGTGGTGTCTGAAAAGTTGGTACTTCATTCGCCATCCGTTGAAGTAAACAAAAAATTGAAATATTTCCCTAAAATAGTGAAACGTCAAGAAATACCACGTCTTTTCGGATAGCTCGTGTATTTGTCAATTTAAAAAAAATTAACACGTTTCAGTTGCAAAAATTTGTAGATATTTTCCGGCTTGTAAATCTCAAGTTTACGCCGTTTCTTCTCGAATCGTGCATTTTTCCACGCTAAAAGATGATAATATTTTAAAATTCGAGACTTCAAAGATGGTAAATTTGAAGTACTAGGTGCACGCTACACGGTGTCAACCATTACGCTGATGTTGCGATGAAATACTTAATAACGCGGTTGTCATAGAAATTATTCGAAAATTTCAAATGAGTAGTACTTGAGTAATTCCAGTGGAAACTTTCAGTGATTGGTTAATTAAAAGCGTTGATGGGAAATCGATAAAATCAAGAGGAAAACGACGAACACTGTGTAACAACGTTTTAGCAAAGAATTTAATAACCAGACTATTTCGTAAACTTCGTACGAGTATTTAGCCTTAGAGTCTTGAAATTTCACTCGTAGATACGTCCAGCCGCGCTGCTCACATCGAATGGCTGTTTGGTAAAAATGAAGGGCTCTTGGTGGACTTTGGTTCATAATGATATGAATGAAGATTGCGAAAATTGATAGTTTAAGGAGTAGTTCGCAAATTATGTTCCTTCGTACGCGAGAAGTTTTTACCTTTGCGAAAAGATAATTAAAAATTAACTGTGCGTGGTTTGTTTGTTTTTTTTTCTTTCGTGTAAGAAGTTTTAAGTTGGTAATGAAATGTAGGAGCTTTCTATAAGACTACAAGCGTGCATTATACCGGCTGTTTCGCTTCGATAGTAGTTCCTTCATACCATAAGTAGAGCAACTTAATTTAAACGCGTGTATAATGTTTTGACTATCCTAATCATTGACGGGGTAAAGATACACGGATCTGAAATTTTCCCCCTGAAAATCTGGGGTCATTAAAAATTTCCTACTTTTTATCCCAAAATGCATTTTTTTTTTGAAAAAAGCAAAAAAATTGTAGCATGAAATTTTTTTTTCAAAATTTCTAGACAACTTGGTGAAAATAATTATATTTATGCCAAGTGATGGGAGGTGCGGAGGTACTTTATTGCTTCAAGAAAAATTTTCAAATTGCATACTTATAAGAGCTATTTCGAAAGTTAGGGACAAAAATTTTTTATTTTTTTGCAAAGTTTTATTGTTTTGTCTTACATTATTCAAGATATCTCACAAACCACTAAACCTTTACTTTCAATTTTTTTACTGGAAGTACTACGTTGGCTCAAACCGGATGTCTTCAGTATTCTTGGATTATGGATACTGGAACATTAAGATACCTTACTGATGAACACAGACGTGAGAGGATTTGGTAAATAATTACTGACATATATTTCGCTAGAAAGCATTGCTGATGCTTGGTCCCGAAAATTTTTCCTGCATTTTGATTGGATAACTTCAACTGGCCTCAACCAATGAAAGATGATAATATTCTTATCAACAAACAACAACAACAACAACTATAAACTATCTGATGTCACATAATGTCACATCAGCTGATCTTTATCATAATTCATGAAAATCTCAACCAATCAGATTGCAGCAAAAATTTCAAAAAATAAGTATTGCATTTGGTCTAATATCAGCGCTATCTAGTGGGAATTAGTTAAGTAGCTATTTACAAAATTTTTCTGTAATCCAGTTTTCCGCTGTGATTTGCAGAGAGGCATCTTGGTGTTTCAGTGTCTATGTATCTCGGATAAAACATCAGAAATTTTTGAAAATGACCTCAGATTTTGCTACTGCAATGATTAGAGTAGGCAAAATATTACACATACATCTAACTTGAGTTGCTGTACTTGTGGTATGAAGAGAGTACTATCGAAGCCAAACACTCTGTATGTACTGTAGGGCGTAGGGCGAAAAAAAACAACCCTCGGATTTTGACCAAATTCGGTGGAGTTGTTGGGTCACTATCGAAGACTACTCAAAAATAATCCGAGCTCCCTAGGTGGAGGGGGAGGGGACCTAGGGGGTTACCAAAGGTTACCTTTTTTCAAAAAAAAGTGTTTTTTTGTTTGTTTTTTTTTCAGCTAGTCAGAATGACTTGAGATTTATGGAACAGCACTAAAAAGTTGCGATTTGAGTTTCTACACCTCTCTGAATCACCTTCATCCTTCTCGAATCAAAACTCATTCTGCTACCCAGAGGTCGAAAAGTTTCAGATCGCAAAATTCCAATTATGTGAAATTTTTCGTTAGCCCCACTGCGAATTGTGGTGTTCAAAGTAACAGCTAACTATATTATCTTATTTTTGGAAAGCTATTCCCGGATAACAATGGCAAAATGCCCTTGACCTCAGGTTTTCAAAATTCGCACAAAGCATCATCGGATATCTCTAAAAAATATTTTAAGGCCCAATTTATGTATTTTAATGAGTATTTCACAATATTTGCCTGTATTGAAAATTGAAGGGGCTGTTGTTGTATAATGAGCAAAAGCCCTTCTCCTCTCCGCAGCGAAAAAGTAATGCTAGAAGTATATAGTTCGAAAGTGGGATTATCTCTGTTTCATTCAATTTTTGCCTAACATAAATGACAAAGGAGGTCTACAGGGTGTCCAGTGAGAGGAAGCAAGACTTGAAATTTAGATACAAACGAGTTATGTACTTTGAAAATTGATGGGGCAAATGAGTATTTTGAAAAATTACAATTGTAACGAATTTTCAACTATGGAAATCGATAGTAGATGGAAAACCGAGCAATGAAATTATTCCAAGAAAAATATGACTGATATGGATAGTTCGTCGAAAGTTGTACAAATTTTGTTCTTTTCATTTTTTGCTTAACACTAAAATCAAAGCAGCTGTATCAAAATTGTTCGAAAATGAAAAAATGATTTTTAGAAATAATTTGCTTAAAGCTTTTTCAATTTTCGTGTTGGGTTGTTGAAATAGTTTATTCAATTTTGAAGTTGATCGGAAAATGAACATAACAAAATTCGCGCAGTTTTCCATCTATGTAGACGTGCTACTTTTTCGGGGTGAATTTTTTTTATAGCTCTCCTCAATTTTGAATTTAGCTATAAAATAAAATGGATAAAATTTATTCAGTTTTATACCAACTATCCATTTCTGATCTTGAAAGTTCCCTCCATTCTTAATTCATAAAATTTCTACATCATTTACATCTTCAGTATTTTCAAATCTGGTAATTTATTTATACATGGTTGGTTTTTGTGGCGTATTTGATTATATCCAGATTTCAAATCTTACCAATCACTCACCAGTTACCCTGTACATCCGAG
This sequence comes from Ferrisia virgata, assembly GCA_900060175.1. Lineage (NCBI taxonomy): Eukaryota > Metazoa > Arthropoda > Insecta > Hemiptera > Pseudococcidae > Ferrisia > Ferrisia virgata. The sequence continues at coordinate 9,686 of FIZR01030982.1, forward strand.
AACGATTTTTCAGCTGAATTTTCTAATATTTGAGCATGTTGCAACAATTTTTTTAATGCTTGCGTTTTTTTTTCAATAGCTGCTGGTAATCGCGTGATTTATTATGCACGTACTATACCGTATTCTGGGCGATTGGAATGGGGCTTTTAACATGGTGGTTCGTTTATGTATTAATTTTACAGGGAGAAATGATAGACCGTATAGAATATCACGTTGAACATGCTGTAGATTACGTTCAGACTGCCACACAGGACACCAAGAAAGCTCTCAAATACCAGAGTAAAGCTCGCCGGGTGAGTTCGGAAATGATAGATGATTACAGCTGCGAAAATTTGTCTTTATTTTATGATTTTATTTTATTTTTTTAGTTTTTATCATTTATCGTTTTTTTTTTTTTTGATTTTCGCATTAATTTTGATTTTTTTTTTTTTGTTTGTTTGCTTCTTATTTTATTTTTTCTTATTCCTTATTTCTCCTCGTACGTTTCCTTGGAAAATTTTCCACCTTATTTTCTTATTACGTTTATTTATTTATTTATTTATTTATTTATGTTATTTTTATTTGTACGTTGCTTTTTAATGTAAATGTTAATGTCAACGCCTGTCTGGGTTTGAATGGTTGTTCTTTTACGCGCTTTTACTAACCGCTTGACGTTGGGGTTGGAAAAAAAAAACATATACACGATATCACGTCGTATTCAATTGCTGTCTTTCCTCTTTAACGTTTCTATTTATCCGAAAATTCGCACATATCCTAAACACTCCCTGACTGACTAGGGCGAATTAGTTGACAGAATTGAGAATAATGTTTCGAATACTGTGTCTTACATTCGTGAAACGGTTGTTCAATTGCACAGCGCCAACACATACGCTACGAAGGCGAGAAAGGTAAGATTTTCTTTCTTTTTTTTTTTTTTTTAATCTGGAAATTTTCGACATCCTAATTTTATATCTTTCCCGGGGCAGCGGAGTGGCGCGCGTGTTGGAAAATGATTGACGTCATTTCTTACGTTCCCACGTACTTTATTTTGTTTTTTCATTTATTTATTAATTTTACTCCTTTTTTTTTTTCTTTCGTACTCATCTGTGTTTGTACCATAGAAGTGTAACCGATTAGTTTTTGCCAGTATTTCTTCTGATTTATTACTCTCCCTTTGTTCAACGATTAAAATGGAGTTTCTTTTTTTTTTCCATAACATGGCTTTTCAAACAGTTTTTGTTTATGTGAACCTGAAGCAGCTACGAATAGTTTCTTTTTACGTTATGCGGCATGTGGGTGTTGAAATTTTAATCTTGGTTTAATTTTTCAAATTGTAGCTAAAAATAACGCGTTGATAATGCTGTTTTTCGTGGTTTTTATTCAGTTAGATAATAATCAAAGTGATTCCGTAGCGCAGCGTCGCGTCGCCTCGGTTTAACCTGTCTTCTGCACGTCTCTTTATAATTTCTTCGTTGGTACCTTGCGGCTATTAGCGTTTTGATTTTACACTCTGGTACGTTTACGAAGAATTTAACTAAATTTTACTTTCTGAATGGAGTCGTCTTTAATCATTCTTGGAAGTATTTTTCGGATCAAAATTAAAGTAATCCTTGTTATTTGAACGAACGATGGTCTGCTATTGATATATCAGTTTATTCGTGTCGCAAAATCTACCCTGATAGAGGTGTTGAAATTAATTATATCTTATCTACCACATCGTAGGTAAATTTTACGTATGATGCAGAAGCGAAAGGAGGGTAAGTGTCTGTGAATGCGGGATTAGCGTCGCGTATTGCTCAAGTAACAGAAAATTTTTTAATCATCTTTTTTTAATAAAAATTACTCAAAAGTCTCGTGTTACAGCACAGCCAACTTCCTAATCCCATAATCGTCAGAGATCCAGTGTTTCAGAGTGAGGGGGTCTGGTCCTTCCGACTCCACAATTTTTGAATAAGTCCCTCCGGCTCCAGCTCCCATTTCCAAAATTAATAAAAAAATGACTGGCTCTGAAAAACATAGACCAGAGGAGGCCCTCCTCCCCTCACCCTCCGACTCCTCTCCGGATCATTGTTCTAAACAGCGAAAATTTTTAATTTAATTTACGAAATTCCAAAATATTCTCTACAAATAAGTGGAGTGTATATTATTTCATTTCCAGAAACATCATTATTATCTTATTATGATTAATGCTTTTAAACTTCGTTCAAAAAGAAAAAAAATCGGCGATCCGGAGAGAAGAGTTCTGGTTCCTCTGGCGCCGACTTCAAGGTTTTTGATTCAAGCCCCCCCCCCCCCCCCCCCCAAGGCTCAGACTCCAGAAAAATTGATCGAAGGGGGCCCTCCTCTCTTTACTCTCCGGCTACGCTCCGGATCTTTGGTTGGAATTATTACCACAATTATTAAGAAATTTTCGATTTTAATTCCTAAAAATCAGTTTTTTAATTAGCTGCCCAGAAACGCGAAACTTTTGAGCAATTGTGATTGAAATTCATTTTCTTAGGCTGAAAAAGATTTTTGGACTGATTACTGAAGTGGAAAACCCATCCATTTCGTGTTTTTGAAAAATGAAATGTGTCGATTTTTACTATTTGCAACTTTTCAACTCCCCTGGTAGGTGGTTATAGGTGGTATCGGATCGAGATGCCAATGGTACAGGAAGATACCAAGACTCGAATCGTACTTTTTCAGCTCCGTGACCGTGGTCTTATACCACTTTTAGGGGATGATAATGACGAAAAACCGCGTTTTTTTCGATAATGATCCCACTTTCAGGACCCTTAGCTCCAGCTTCCGTTGAGCTAGGGGTTCATGAAAATTTGTACGGTAGGTTTTCAACTCAAAGTCAACGTGCACCTGTGTGAGTTTGGTCAAAATCTGATGTATGTTTTTTTTTTATCCACCCTACTGTACCTACATTAAGGTGGAGTGATGAAAAACATACCTAGAATTTCGAAGAAACTCACGAAAGTTGTTTATGTTTAGTTAAGAATTCACCGTATGAAATTTTATGCAGCTAGCTCAACGGGGAGGGAGGGGGGGTGAAGGTATAGATCCTCAAAGTAGGGCGATTTTCGAAAAAAAAAAACATAGTTTCTCGTCATTTATACACCCCAAAAAAATGTTTCCCTGGTCACAGAGCTAAAATGATACTTACGACTTGAATTTCAGTGTCCACCTAGGGCATTTTCCATTCGATTTGAAACTACTTTTGGCTCTCTACCTCGGGGTTGAAAAGCTACAAAACGGCAAAAATTCTGACTGAGCATCTTTTCAAATGAATTCAACTGTTTTATTATTTCAAATTAACATTATTCTTTGTATTTTGCTCAATTCTTTTTCATTATCAACTCTCAAACAAGAAAAAATGAAAAAAATAATTTGTCTAAAAAATACTGCCTTAGAGATTGAGTATGTACCTTTGCAATGCGAAGTCCCACCTTAGAGGACTTATTATCTCAAATACGCGTCCAAAGATTTTTTTAGCACAGAGAAGTAGATTCTGGTTGAAATAGTTGGGAAATGTTTCATTGCAGTGCTGCCAACTTGGGAAATAATTTTTGAACCCTAAAATGTGAAATTTTTCCATGAAAAAATGCAGTATTTTCAAGTTTTATTAAATAACGAGATTGGTAGCACTGCTTATCCAACTGCTTCGACCAAAATCCACTTCTCTAAGCTGAAACAATTTTCGGACAATTTCTTTGAAATACATCGTAGTATTTAAAATGATTAAAAAATGTGTAATTTAGCGAGTTGAAAGTGTGTAATTATTTGCAGTAGTAAAATATTTCATATGTTTTCTCGTTATTTTCTTTCAGTTGTAGGCATAAAATCACCCTATTATTAATTTAACATATTTTGCCTCGAGCCGGAACATCAAAAAGTAAAGGCTGCTGGAATTTAGATTGTGTTATTCTACATGAGCTTCTACGTTGTGAATATGTTGAAAATTTCTTCATAAAATTCCTAACGAGCGACGGATATTCATCGATTCCGAAAATCACTGGGTACCTTAGGAATTCTTCTGTTTTCGTGTGTGTGTAGTGGGGGGGGGGTATTTTTCGAACCAATATTAACAACTATACAAGCTTAATATAAAAATAATAATATTATAAAAACATCGCAATGCGTTGCTTTTGGAACCTGATTTTCCTAAAGTTAAGAAGATGCACAAAAAAAATCACCCCAAAACTCACTTTTTTGAGGCTGTGAGGGGGTGCAATGTGTCTGAAATGTCGAAACTCCCAAAAAGGGCATTTATGGCTGTTACTTCGTGTACATACCAAAATTTAAACTTCCTGGCTCAATTTGGAGGGGAAGTGTAGGTGAGACAAACTCAAAAATTTTTAAAATCGCCCAAAAAACCACTTTTTTAGCGTCGTGAAAGGGTACAATGGATTTGAAATTTCGAAACTCTCAAAAAGCATATCTATGTCTTCTACTAAGTTTACATATCAAATTTCAACTTCTTCATTCAATTTAGAGAAGAGATAGCGGACGAACCGACTTTTTCAAGGTAAAAAAGGGATAAAACCCTCACATCTCTCCTCCTAATTAGCGTAGGAAACTGATTTTTGTCTATGTTGTACAAATTTGTATTGCCTATCGATTGGCTTTAAAGGGGAAGAATTTTTGCAAATTTAGTACCCCCAGCGCCCGTTCCCCCAAATTTGGGTACTACTGAATTTTTACCCGAAGTCATCCTCACTCCAGAGTATCAAATCCACCGCCAATCTAAGGCCATTTCCCAAATTTCATTTATTTTCGTCTGTATCGAGCGGAGTATACAATTTTTAGTTTTGTGGGGAGAAAATAAAATAATAAAAATGAATATCTGTCGTGAGTAAAAATGGTCGTAATAGTCTTCTAAGGCTCCGAAATGGGTTTTGTTGATATCCCCCTCCCCTCGCCCATGTGCCCTAGGTCGATAGACTGTAATAGCCTGGTTTTCATTGACCGTACGATCATAAATTCTGTGTCGGGACTCGAAATTTTTTTCATTTACTTTTGTTCCAGAGCTTAGCGTTCTTTCAGTTAAATTTAGAGTTTTCCTCGGTTTTAGGGTTCACTTTTTATAATTTCCATGGAATGATCGTTGAAAAAAAATTTGAATTGATTTCAACGACGTAAAAACTATTCGATCAATAGTAATTATATTAAAATTATTTAGCTAATATTTTCGTGTGAAAATAAGAGGAAAATTTACCAACTTGTGTATGATATTATCTGTACGTTCAGTGTTGCCAACTTGAATTGTATTGATGAAAATCCCTGCCGAAGATTTCAAAATTTTTTAAAACTAAATATATAAAATTAATGATAAAAAACGTGAGTTTTATTTCGAATACGTCTCTGACTGTGTATAAAGTCTGACGACCTTGCATCGATTAATAAATAATTCGTATAAAGTTGAACGAGGCTATTTTTAAAAAAGTCGTACTCTCATATTTTCATAACGATAAAAAAAAAAAAAAAAAAAAAAAAAGGGAAAGACAGAAAGACAACCGTCTGATGAAATTGGACACGAAAAAATTTTGAGAACTTTACTCCCCTGTGAATTGAAAGTATTTCGAAACATGAGTAATTTTATATCAACCGCATGGATCGTCTCTGTGGACTATTAATTTTGAATGTTGAAAATCGAAATACATATACCTACTCGGATTTTTATTTTATTCTATTTTATTTTTACATTCGGCGTAGCGCCTTCCCAACAAATGGAATGGTGAAATTTAATTTGGCGCCTGTTTTGAATGAAATTATAGTACTTTTGAAAAAATCGAACGCGTGCGCTTCTGTCGTGTTATATATAAAACAGGGGTACTGAAAATATAACCACGGATACGAAGAAGGCGGTGCACGACTTGCAACCTTCATAACTGAATATCGTTTTTGAGGAAAAATTCAAGCGACCACGGTTGCGGCGAAATAGCGAATAGTACAATTTCTCCATGAGCGGTAGGCGATGGTGAAATTGTTACAACGTTCATTCGAGTATTTCCGCCTACTCTTGTTTCGTGTAAGATTTTAGGGATGACGGTCATGTACGAGAATTAGTATTGCTATGGTACTACTCGTATGCTCACGTTACTCTATGTTTATGTACGTAGGTCTAGGTAGGTAGGTACGTACCTACATTGTACAGGCCTGCACTAGTCAATAACTTGGTGTTACTAAAGCGTACAATCGCAGATTCTGTATGTGTGCGTGTGGGTAGTACCTTATCTACCTATACGTATCATAAATGTATTACTGTTTGGTAGATGGATGGATAGATAGATAGATAGATAGATAGATAGATAGATAGATAGATAGATAGATAGAT
>FIZR01030983.1:0-13953 GCA_900060175.1 Ferrisia virgata
AAGAAAGAATCCTGTGTCAAGGAAAATTGTGGTTTAGATAGGTCCTGGAACAGAGAATATGGTGACATGTAAAATTTTGGTTTAGGTAGGTCTTTAAAAATATGTCTATATTATAAAAACATTTTTAGTAATAATCAGCATCGAGATGTTTATAAACGGATAATTTATACACAATGTAGCAGTGCAAAGTTCAAAAAAATAAATAAATAAAAGAGCAATCAAATTTCTAAAAACTACTTACTTTAAATTGCGAATTTAATAATTCGTTAACTTTGTGATTAAATTTGGTGGAAAAGGCCTTATCTTCAGGCTGTGAAATTATAAGAAAAATTCAAGCAAACTTATTTTGTTTCAATAATGCAGGCTCTGAATTGAATCTTTGATTTTCAAATTCAAGACTTTCAGCATATAAAATATACATGCATATTACCTTTGGTGATGTAGGAGGCAGCGGGGTTCCTTTCACAGAGTTATTCGGCAAATCGCAGCAAATTTTTGTATTTTTTCCTTCATAACCACATACTGTTGCTGTTTGAACTCGGTTAGAGGTCGCTTCAATGGGGCAACGAGAGTACACGATGCAGTTGCAAGAACCCTCATCAGAAGGCTTAGTGGAAGTAGTTTTAATAGTCGAAGTTCGAGTGAATGTAGTCGTTGTACTTGGCGGAGAGGGTGTTCTAGCTGCACATAAATTCACAAAGCGTGATCGCTATGCCATGGTTTTTCATCCTAATTTTTATAAAATATTACGAGTATTCCCCGTGTGGGAACGGGTTGTAGAATTTTCCCATGGCACTCTCTGCCTGTCGTAAGAGGCGACTTAAAGAGAACCAGGGGAACCCTCCCCCCTGGTCAATAGTAGCCTACTGTTAATATTTTTATTCATTCTTCACATATTAACACACAAGAACAGTTCTGACTTCTCTATGCTAAGAGGGTAAACTGGCTACTACTGAAGGATTTACGAACCCACAATGGTCATTTTTTGTAAGAAGCGCCTAATAAGTGGTTAAATTTAAACAACCTCGAGTTCTGGCACCCCTTACATGGGGCAGGGATGCTAAGAATATCCGTTCGCGCTAATCGCTTCAATTTTGCAAAGATCAACAAAATAGGTGCGTGGAATGTACATGGCCTAAACACTACAGGTAAGTTATCTGTAGTCAAAAATGAAATGAAAAGAGTAGGGTGGCTAATATTAAGAATCAGTGAAACCCACTGGAACACCGTTGACGAATTTACATCAGGTAAGGGGAACTTCATCTTTTTGTCACACAGTAGTGGCAACCATAGTAGATGGTAGATACAAACATCTAGTAAGTATTAGGTGCAAGGGGCATCAATGATCGCAAGACAGTTGTGAAGATTGATGCAGCTCCATCCACCATAAGTGTCATCCAAGCATATGCCCCAACCAGTACAGCACCAGATGAAGAAATTGAAGAGTTCTACAGTGTTCTTGCAGACACACATATCTGGTACTGGGAGACTTTAATGCCAAAGTTGGGAAGACTGATAGCGGTGATGCTTACTAAGTAGTAGTTGGTAGTTGTGGTCTAGGAACAAGGAATGAACGCGGAGATGGGCTTCTCCAGTTCTGCATGGAACTGCAACATATGCTGGCAAATACCCTTGTGGAAGTCGTGTAATGGTCACATTTGTAATCAAATTGACTATGTTCTAATCCAGAAAAGATAGAAATCGTCGATCATTAGAGCCAAAACATATCCAGGACCTAATGCGGCATCAAATTATCAACTTCTGGTGTCAGATGTATGGTTGAAAATCCGCGCGAAAAGGCCAAAGAAGAAAGCACGTTCTTTTCTTGCCAATGCTGAATTTGAGAAGGTAGTGGCTAGGACAAATATCACATGTTCGGATACAAATGACCCAAACACCATGTGGGAAGACATCAGAACCAAGATTACTTGTACACATGAGTCAGTTATTAAGGAAAGAAAATGCATATTAGAAAAGAAGCAGCCATAGATAACAGAGGACATCCTGCTGAGTATAGAGCAGTGTAGGCAAGCCAAATGTCCTGGGGACAACAAAGAATATAGGCTACTGGACATATCAGTCTTTTAGTGTTGCCGTAGTGACAGAGAAGCCCACCTTGACTGTCTACTCAGGAGAGGAGGGGTATAGAAAATTTAAGGGTCAAAAAATGTGTATTGATGTATATTTCATATACATCTGAGCTCTACATGCTGAGGAGATTCTCTCCTCCTGTACATCACTATGACCGACCAATTTATTCCATCTTAGCCTCATGCTGGTTAGTGAATTAGATAACACGATCGCTTCATTAGTAAAACTTACTTGTTGTTCGAATTTTTTCGGAAGGTAATGTGGTTTTACTGGGAGATCTTTCCAATTCATCACGTATTTTTATAATCCAAGTCCTATGCATATTCATGTCTGTAAATAATGCTATGGAAGTGTTTCCAGGGTCCTTAGAGCTAACGATACCTCGGAGATAGTAGTAGTCGCCTTCTTTTATCAATAAACCACCACCACTATCCCCTTGAAGTACACCGGATCCTTAAAAAAGATAAAGCGATGGTGCAAAATGAACACATGATTTGTTAATTTTTATAAAATAATTATGTTATTACGTTGTATGTCTTTATCAATATTTCGTACCATTTTCCGAACCGGCGCAAAATTTATCTGCGGTTATGTAAGAATGTAAATCACGTGGTGTTATTTTTATACAGCTGTCACGACTAATTACTGGTAAATTGGCAGTCATCAAATGTTCACTGTATGTGCCTTGTGGAGTTAGCATCCCCCATCCTGAAACCTTGATTAAGAAGATAATTTTTAATGAAATAATATCAAGATGACAAAGCACGTTGATGAATCGACTTCAAATTACAAAGGTGTATTTACTTTTGCTGTTGAATACCCTGCGAGATTTGCAATCGAATGTGATCCGGCCCAATCGACGCAGGCGGGAAGTATAGTCGGACTCAATGTTAATTTTTCCTCTAGAATTACTACTGCGATGTCGTTCGCTAAATAACGTTTTCGACCATTGTACTTTGAAAAACGTATTTCTTTGATCTGAAATTTAATTCAGTAATAATTCTATAGCAGTCAGCTTCGTTATGCTATGATGAGAATATAGGGTCGTGTAATATCCTCCTTTTAAGCGTAATCTTACTTTGAAGCTCTTCTGATCTCTGTTATCAGATGTGGAATAATTTCTGCTGACTTTGCTTACAACAATTTCATAATCAGCAGTGTTTTGGTTAAGAACATAATTTACTTCGAAACAATGTGCAGCTGAAATATATCGAGCTCTTTAACAATTTAAAAATTTCTCGATCATTATTATTTCAATTTTACAATACTACTCACCGGTTACGATTAGATTCAAGCTTATGATTGTGCCCCCGCAAATAAGACGCTTATTCCGGTCGTACACAGCCACATGCCATGGAGAATCGTTGAGACTTTCTTCAACACCATTAGAAATTAACGGTTTTACGTGCGACGTAGTTTTACCACAGTCTGAAAATAATGTCCATGTGATAGGCTAATTACCTTTTCTGATATGAGGATGAAATTCGAATCGAAAAGTTTGTGATAGGCAGATATAGTGTGCTACGTATAAAAATTATGATTTTTATGCAAGTATACCAGGAATGCAGGACATCAGATTATTGCTCCAGTTTCCATCCGCATCACATGTGATTACATCGGAGTATGATTTTGCATTGCATCTGTAGAAATCGTAACAGCTAGCCCGTACTTTGGTTCCAGAGAGTAGGAAATCTTGTTTACAAGAGATCTCCATACCATTGTGAAAACAATTCATGTAAATGTTCTTTGGATATAGTGGTTTACATTTTTCTACAGAAGGAAGTTAATTAATGGGTACGAGTTGAATATGAAATATTCCGAACTAACGTTACTTGTTATCGGGAACATACTTAGACAATTTTTTAATGGCGTCGTCCAACTATTGTTACGACAAACTGATACAATATTAGTCTCATCCGAGTAATAATCGTCGTTACAGTTCACCTCAATTGTAGTCGATTCGGTTACATAACCTTCTTTTGGGCCACACGACGTTGACGTTGATATCTCTTCTTCACAGTTGATCGTGTAGCTCTTATCTGGACCCTCAGGTAAAGCGCAAAAACTGCTGTTTAAAGCAACAACCTATTATATTTTTACACATGGGCTATTTAATTCGTTTATGTACGATGCTTATTACAACGTGTTCAAATGATTCTGGCACCTCTCTTAGCTAAATGAGAATTTTTCGTTTGAAAATACGGGGTTGGCAACTTGTTTCTTTGTATTTTTATATTCCTACATCTTCTGTTGGTATTTCTAAAAACAAGTTACCACTTTCACATTTTTATCACGAAAGATTCTCATTTTCCAAGGGGGGGGGGGTGCTTCAAAATCAATTGAACGCACTGTATTGCTGGTACAATCGTACCTTGACCGAAATATAATAATATTCCTTTTGAATTGACCTCTTGATAAAACTAGGGGGCGGAGCCCCCTAACCGCTTCGCGGTTCAACCCCCCTTGCGTGGCCCTCACGCACACCAGTGCCCATCTCACTGACTTCCTCTTATTTTCAGTGCACGTGAAAGAAATTTGAAAAATCTCAGCACTTAATATTCAGCGTATGTTAAAAAAACTTCATAGATGGTTTGGCTTCAGCAATTGACATTTTTTTCACTTGATTTTCTTCTTTATATAATGAAAAATCATTGTTTTGAGGTTCTAAAAGATCACTGAGATCATTTTTGGCCATATCCCCCCCCCCCCCAACATTCTCTGTACACTTCTGATTTCAATGGTGATTATAAATCTATCAGCGTTGAATTAAGCATTACGTGTTGGGTTTTGTGCTGTGAGGGGGGTAAGTTGTACAATCTGAAATTAAGATTGTCCCGAAATTAGTGACAAACTTGCTCCACTCAGCACAAGAACTTAAGATTGGAGTCCATTAAAAAAACTATTTAGTCGAAGCCTTAGATAAGCCTTTTGGTGAAAATTTAACCTCAAAATTGAAATTTGGTGTACACGCACAGCACTTTTCAGGGAATAGGGTTCAACTGTTCACCTTAATATCGTAATGTATTTCCAACAACACGTGGAGAAAAAAAAACATTGCAAAACGCTCCTTCTTTTATTTCATGAATGAACAATTCTCACATCTCCTATACTTTATAAAAGTCAAGCTCGGTGCTTTGTTTTCAGGTATGTCGATCAGTTACTTCTTGCATCGATTATTTATTTAAATTTTTCTGAATTCAAAAATTACTATGTTAAAAGTCCCCTTGTTCGTTCAAAATCCGCCATTTTTTTAGATTCTTTTGATGGACAAATGCTTAATATAGTGACTCTCAAAAGATGTGTAAGTAATTATGTCTTGCCAGATAAAATTTTGTGTACTGTTTAACCGAAAAATGTTAAGGTGAAAATTTCGGAAATTTATTGTAAAAATACAAACGATATGAAAAATTTTCCAATTACAGTTGATGTTAGAAGTGACCCCCTTCTATCACAAGACACACATCCATTTTCTTTACCATATATCAAAGTATATTTTCTGCCATGGTTTGTTCATTTTGTTTAAGGGTATAGCGTGTTTCTCGACCTTCTGCCATTTTGTTATTGAAAATTCTACAAACGCTACTAAATTTTTCTGTGATATAGGTTCAAACCTTAATAGACCAACGATGATGCCAAAGTCAAATTTTTCGGATAAATTAATTGGGAAATTTCTGCTTAAGCATTTTTTTACGAGATCTTCTTTTCAGTCACCCGAAAATTTTACATTAAGAAAGGAAGGGATGATGTTTTTCTGATTGCTCATTCTCTCAAATCACCGCATGACTCTTTTTTGATAGTTTTTTATTCTCTTGTAACTACAAAGTGTCTAATTTTATTATCACTTCGTCATTTAAGGTAACAGGTTCACTTGCGCAGTGATATGGTAACTCTGCACACGTGAACATTGGATTTAACTTGTTCTTCGCCCTATTCCCTTCCTTTCCATCAACCTGTTTCACTCACCTGTATGCGCAGAAGTATAAACATCAGCACTACAACGTTGCTAACATTTAAACGGCATGTAAATTATTCGTGTAAATACAACACTAAAATTTTTTTGGCTTCGAAAAAACGCGAGCTGCGAATAAGTGGTTGGACATTTTTGATTTTTTACTATAGAGAGATATGCTGAAATATCAGCTCTTTGATGAAGTCTTTTTATCTATGTAGGTGCTTAATCAATCCTAATGATTCAATTAGATAACAACATAGGTATAGGGTAGTGATAATGTAAAAATGTATTACCCAGTCTGTCGTTTACTTCTTGATTTATTCTTTATTGTACTATTTCTTGTGCTGCATGCCTTTGCTCCTTCATCTGATCCATCGTTGCAGTGTTCTAAACCATCACATTGATATTCTTCATCTATGCAGGCACCGTAATCGCACTGAAATTTCTTTGCATCGCATCTGTACGCAAATGGAAAAAATAACAATTTTCAATGCGGTATTCGAATATTAAATTTTCATCGTATTCCTGTAATACTAACATATTATTTCGGCATTGATCGTATGTCTCGTCAGAACCATCTGAACAGTCTAATATTCCATCGCATACGATTCTTCGTGATATGCATCGTTCGTTTCCGCAGCGAAATTCTGTCCTATAATTGATATTTATAGTTATTCATAAGAATTAACGTAGAAGATGGGGAAACATTTGTTTATTTTAATGGACAAGAAATCTATGAGAATATAAATTCTTAAGTTTTGTGAAATGTTGATCAGATAGCTGGCTCATTTCATATATCAAAGCGACCCAAACTTTAACTCGAGTTTTCCGATTATGCTCAGAATTGTTTTATGAGTTCCTCTCAGCAATCTAATGTTGGATGCGGAGTGAGTTTGGTGGTGTTGGCATATATCAAACGATTACGATTTTTCATCAAACTGATCAAATTTTAAGGCTCATATTTTGAGATTGGTTACTTCCAGTGGTGAAACTAACGTGTAAGCTTGTAAGCTGAGCTTACAGTAAAATTTTTGAAATTGAAGAAAAAAATACCATTGGCGTGCGATTTTATATAAAAAAATGCTGCGCGAAAATCATTATGAAAAGTTCCAAGAATTGAACGGGTTCGAAGGTGGTTTACTTCAGGTTCACGCGGTGTGTGTTCGATGGTACTGGCGCATGCGCATAAAGGATACTCGTTATAGAAGCGCAAGGGGAAATTTGTGTTTAAAACCGGATGTTGTAAGCCAACTTCAAAGTGCGTATTTAGGTTGAATTAGCATATTCTACCCCAACGATGGGCAATTTTAAGTGTGTTTTACTCGGAAATATTTGTTTTTATTTTTTTGTACGTTTTAATTTTGGAATTTTTTGCGATTTGTTTGCAGTAAATGTGGGAGGAGAGATAGAGAAATACCCAGATATTAGCTCATTTTTACTCAGCTTACACGTCAATTATCTCTAACTCTATCTCTGGTTACTCCAGGCGCGGATTGGCCCACTGCGATATAGGAAAATCCCGGCAGACCTATTCAACTTGGACCTTTCTCTACAAAATTTGTTCAAAAAGTTATAATCATTTGGTACATTGAAAGAAAAAAGCGAACGAATCTAATGTAATTTAAAAAATATAAGTCGTCCCACGAAACTCGCTCAATACCAACTCAAACTCTCGAAGCAGCGTTACAACTTGTAACATTTTTTTGGGAGTCACTTCAACTCTCCTTTCAGGGGGAATGATGGTTTTTTAAAAAGCTGATCAGTGACTATGGTCAGGGCCGTATACGAAAATGAATAAAAAGACCGTTTAGGGCTAGTGTTTTCAAAAACTAAGAAAACTTTCCAGAACCTAAATTTTTGACGTTTTATTTTACATCATCCCAAAATTTTCGCCCTCGCTTCGTTCGGATAATTCGAACATTATTTACCTATTCTTTGTATCCCTTTTTTCCATCATGAAAATTCATTCTAGTAAGTAAAAAAACTGTAAAAGTACTTCATGTCCCTTTTTTGAACCCTCAGTCTCTCACTCTTGTTATTTCTAAACATTTTCGTACTCAAAAAAAGTTTGTAAAGATTATAGAATTTAGTTGGCAAATATTACATTTTCACCTGAATTCGCCCCTGTTTTTATGCTGTATATATCTACTTCAAAAGAAAGTTTCATGATTCACCAGCACCTGTTGAAGAAAATTTCAGGTCAAGCCACTACTTAAAATGGAACCAAACAGTGAAGAAGCATCGATTTAAATATTTTAAAAAGAGGGAAAAAATATTTTGTTGGGTAAATTTTTTAAAAGAAAATATGCTCTTCAATATTTGCAAAGTTTTCAGAAATAAATATGAAAATTAAATTTTAATTCGGGGGGAGGGGGGGTAGCTGGAGCTCTTAATCTTTTTGCGGGCCCTAATTTGGTTCATTTCTCGGTCAATCCGTGTTTGGGTTATTCCTAAAATTTGTAAATCTATCTGCATGGTATTGTAAAAAGTTGAAAACGAGTTGAAATTGATGAGCAAACTTGTATAAGCTCCTGGTCGAACTTTTTTGTTGAAAATTCAACTATTCATAACGGGTTCAGAGGCCTTGAAGCTCGCGTTTAAAAATAGCTTAAAATTACTATGTACAGAGCGACTTTTTAATATTTCTTTTAATAAATTAATTTTCAAGATGAAATCTCAATTTCAGTAAAGGGCAAAAGGGTACTTAATTTTAGTCGAAATTTTAATAAATGGAAAATGTGAAGTGACGTATTGATTGTTACTGATTCCAATGCGCTGCGATGTATTTTTTCGACGACCTCTCTCACCTCCTACATTTGACTTGTATCGAATCTTACTGATTCGAGATGCCGTAAACCGATTCGATTTAGGTTTAACGAATCTCAAAATATGCATCTGCAGAAGTGAGCCGTTTGATTATAAATTATCTGAGCTCACCCCTTTCCCCTTCCGCTTAGAGTCGAAAATAAGGCGATTTCTGTACTAGACCCCCAGAGAAAAATTCGGTATAAATTTTTTACCCAAAGTTACATTTGGGTTGTTTTGACACAGCATGAGCCAGCTTATTTACTTGAATATTTACAAACGCATTGCCTGCTTACTTATTGCAATCATCAATTCGACCAGCTTGATCTTCTTGTTTATAGGCTCCAGATAAATGTGCTGTTAATCAGATTACGTATTGTAAATTTATAGATAATTGTGAACGTTTAGGTTGAGAAAGAGTTGTATATATTTATTCGTGAATAACCCGACAACATAAATACCTCATTTTATGGACGAGACTCTAATTGATGTCTCGAATTTTGAAAATTATATTTTGGCCAAGGTTGGAAAAAATTTTATTTATCATCGGTAAATAATTTTGTGACCGGGAATTCAATTTTCAAAAATTAAATCATCCATTGCGATGGCTCTGGTATTAAACTTTATCATTTATATTAAAAAAAAAAAAAACTTTTCGAACATTTGAGAGATCCGGTGCTAACTTTGGAACGAGAACATTTTCTGAATCTCTATGTGAGTATGTGTGAAAAACTTGAAAAAAACTTTGGTATATAATTTTTTTCAAGTCAATTTTATGAGCTCTGGAGCATAGAGCCTGTTGGAGACCTCTGAAATTTAATATCCGACTCGAGAGTATGAACCGAAATTATGCAATATATTATTCTCAGACCAGAAAAATTGACGCCAAAGCTCTATGAAAAAGAGAACGTGAAACACTTGGGTTTTAATTTTCTTATCTAAAGGTATCGTTACGAACGTGGACCGAGTAAGCATTCAAACAGATAAATAAAATACAAATTATCAACTCACCTGTATAATAGCGATCGAAATTGAATAAAAGTAAAACCGAACAAATACACACGTCATTAATCAATTTAACGAAAAACATTTTCACAATATTGCTACTACCAATAAATGCACATATAGGTTTAAACTTTATTTAATGGATAGATAATAAGATTTGCGAACATCTGCATATTAAGTACTATTAAAACGAACGAAAGATGACGATAAATACTTTGCTTACGGATCATGGTTATTTAATAAGCTAGTATTGAAAATTTGTTAAAAACGTTACTATAATCGACTTTTACATTCAACGCATCGCGTGTAATCTGATGGGAAATTCCGTTTATTATTACCTCTCAATCCCTTGATGATTACACTTCATTAAAAATTTGTTATATATTATCAAAAAAAAGTAAGAAACTCGTCAGACAACTTTGTTTAGATGGGGCAAATATTGAACTATAGTTGGTGTTTCATTTCGTTACCTATCTTCTTGGTGTGTCTTTGTAGTGTGTAGTGGTGATGCGATATGGTAATAAAATTTTCTAATGTATCAGAATCATTTCCAGAATCATTGCTCACATAATCAGGGTCAGGAGGTTCATTGGGTTTCCAGTCTAAAAATTGAACTTCGCCATTATTAGACTCATTGTTAAAAAATTGAAAACCAAAATCTTCTTCAATATTTCTCGATGGAGAAATGAGATGTTAAAATCGGAGGAAATGTAGATTTTCACGATTGCTGTTCGTTAATGACCTTCGACTGTTGTAATTGCGCATTTTAGAATGAAAAATTTGGATATCCTGAGGGTTCATATTCACGACAGAGTTGTTTTCCATTTTTTCTTACCTTATATTTTGGCTTTGGGCTGATAATGTGTCTAAAAAGTTACATTTATAATTCTCGATTTGAAGGAATAGGCTTTCGGATTTTATTTGATTTGAACTGTGGATTACCTGACCAGTGAACGGTGGTTTAATTTAAAACTATCAAATGTATCTTACCTATTTTACGCATATATTATCATCTATAGTTGATAATAACAGTATGCTGTTTTTTTGTTTCAGGCGAGTGCCTAATGTGATAATTGAACTTATCAAATTTTTCGGTTTTCCGGATAATATTGCTTGAGAAATGATTGTCGTTGAGTTACCTTGCTCAGAATCATTATAAAACCTTAGGTATACTATTTAATCATTCGAGTTCAACACTATTGCTTATGAACTTTGATGCTGGAACATTTTGTGGGCTATGTTTCGACAATCAAATGAAAACATTAATGCATCAATTCTGTCCACCTCCGATTTCGACGAAACTAAGATACCGAATTCAAATTTTGATCTGCTGATGTAGTTTGGATGGAGGAATTTGGTATGCCTCTCAAAAATATTATCTTCGCGGCACGATCGATACTATTTTTCAGCCGATCTAGAATTTTCAAAATCTTCGCCAGCCAAAGGACGGAAAATAATTTCAGCAGCTAAAATTTTTTTCGTTGTCTATTGGCATTCGGACAAACAGTAGAGAGTGTGAAATTTAAGTTATGTGGCAACCAAGCTTTTGTCGAATAAATAAATGCCTCAACCTGTTAAATGTTCAATTTTTAGCCTGATTTTCTATGCCATATTGTTAATGAGAACTAGGCTATTACAATCTATCGACCAAGGCAGGGTAGGGGGGGATACCAACAAAATCCGTTTTGGGATCCTAGAAAGCCATTAGGACAATTTTTGGCCATTTAAAATATTTATTTCACACCCCCTCCCCAAACATTAAAATCATTTACTCTGCTCGATACTGACCAAATTCGCTCCAATTGGGTCAGTCGGCTCACTTTGGTGGCGGATAAGATAGTATATGAGTGGAAATGACCTTGGGGCAAACTTCAGTTTTGCTCCATTTTGGGAAAGGGGGTGTTGAGGAGCCAAAAACACACAAATGGTCCTTTTTAAATCAATCGATAGAAAATACAAAGTTGTACAACATCTCCAAAAATCAACCACCTTGGTCATTTAGGAGGGGAGATACGAGGATATTCCATTCTTTTTGACCTTGAAAAAGGGCTGTTCCTCCCTTATCTCCCCACCAAAATGAACTAGACCTACATTTAAGTAAGGATCCTAGATGTGTATTTTGGGGGTCTCGACTTTTCAGCCCCGTTTCCCTCTTCATAGTCCTGAATTTGTGGTTCTTTGATGGTTTTTTTCTTATTTCCAATGTTTGTTCCTCGCGTAACCTCCCGCCCCCAAATTGATTCAGGAATTTGAAATTTCGTGTGTACATATAATGGGGCCCCGAATTGTGCCTTTTGGAAGTCTCGTCTTTTCAGTCCCGTTGCATTCCCTCACAGTCTTGAATTTTGTGGTTCTTTGGTCGTTTTTTCTATGATTTTTAATGCTTGTTTCTCGCATAACTCCTCTCCAAATTGTGCTAAAAAGTTGCAATTAGGTACGTACAGACAGTAAGTTCCCTAAGTGGGCCTTTTGGGGGGTTTGACTTTTAAGCCCCATTGAACTCTTTCTATCTTTAGCGCTGATTAGGAAAAAAGCAATGCCAAGCGATACTTTATTTTCAACTCTTTTATGATTGTAATATGTAAAAATTTGGATGAAGGGGGGGGGGGGTTTAGACAAGCTTTTTCCATCTGGCTACGTTTCGTTCAAATCAGAACCAGTCATTTGAAAAGACTCCCTAGTTAGAAAAGGCAATTTTTCAAGCATTTTTAGATAAGTAAATATGTTAAAAAATTTGAAAATTCCTTTTCGCAAAAGATTCCATCAAAATAGGCACAGTTTATCTATTTTCAACCTTGAAAAACATTTTTTTGGTTTTTCATTTTTGCACAATTTATACTGCCCCTTTAAATTGACCTAGGTGGCTGATTTTTGGATATATGTTATACAACTTTACATTTCCAACTGATTGGCTCAAAAAGAAACCATTTTTGCGATTTTAGCTTCTCAGCACCCCATCCCCCCCCAAATTTGATCAATTTTGGTCGGTATCGATCAGATTTAGAAAAAGGGCGCCGAGAAGCTAAAAATCGCAAAAATTGGGCGTATTTACACAAGCAAATTGCCCCTGAATAAGCGATGGGAGGTAAAAATTGTGTTCTATTCTAGAATGAAAACAGTAACAGTTGTAGCCTCTCAGTGCACTAATGATTTTTTATAAGTTTCACTCATGTAATTACTGAAGAGAATATAAGCAAATCCTGAAAGAAAAAAAAAAAAAAAAAAAAAAAAAAAAATTTTTTACTGAAGAGAAAAAAAGAAAATCCAAAAAAAAAAAAAAAAAAAAAAAAAAAACAATTTCTATTAATTTGATTTTATTATATAGACACTGGTCCAGTGTCTCTACAGATTTCCTCAACTATATGGATGCCGAATAAAAACAAATCGATGGATCAAAAATTAATCATCTCCTTCAATTCAAAATGTTTAGATTTTTCAACGAATAATTTAGTGGTTTTTATGCACATGCAAGGTATATTATTCTGTATTTTCTTTTGATGATGAACTGCAAGATGATTAAAGATTTAAAGGCTAAAAACTTTATAATATGATTATTATTTAATGCTTAGATACAATTTTCAGGTATAAATAAAGTGTAAAGAAACTGAAGATTCGCATGAAAATGCGAAAAATTTGGGCACAAACTCTAGAAGAAATTGAACCAATTTTTTTGTGAGGATGTGATATTGCTGAAGGTTGCACTGTTACGAAATACTTTGGTAATCTCTTCTTTGCATTGTGTGCCTTCACTGTTGCATACTTTTTTTCGATATTCAGTGGAAAATTCGTTGTAGACAGCAGGCTGAAAAACCGAAAACATTCCTTATAAATATAATAACAAATACATATCAGACTATGGAATTTTGGAAGTATCTCATTTTCATCATCCGAACCACCTTGATAAGGTCCCAAAGGACAAATGAATTTAGAAGCACGTATGATGAGAAACCTGAGGTTATGATTGCACATCATAACCCCAACCAGATAGCAGCCCATCATTGATCTTAAAATATGATGAAAAAAGGACACTAACTTTTTAAATAGATTTTTAGCCTGATTTTCTGTGTCATATTATCAATGAAAACCAGGCTATTACAGTC
>FIZR01030985.1:0-23429 GCA_900060175.1 Ferrisia virgata
TTTTTTTTAAAATTAAAAAAAAAAAAAAAAAAAAAAAAAAAAAAACATTATTTTGAGTTCAAATAAAAAAGAAAATATTTTTGAAACTAAATGTAAAAATTTAATTCAATTATGAACATCACTTCAAGAATAAATAATAAATTTTATGTACCTATCTATTTATATGAACAGAACAATATTTGTAAATACACGGTAAACTTATAAACTTACATTTTATCAATGCTACTTTTGGTTCCTTGCATTTTACCAACGATGGTTCCTTTTTTGCTATTTTTAATCCATCCAACAACGTTCAATTCTAAACTTCTGTCACGACAGTATTTTGTGAAATAAACCCCTACACAAAGGTATTAAAAATACGTTAGTAAAGCTTGGATTAAATGTATTAAATATGAAAACCTTTTTGACTCGATCGATTATCATTTCATTAAAATTTTTGCACCTGAAAAAAAAACTACCACACCTACTTACCTTGCACTTTTCCAAACACTTCGAATTCGACAGAAATAATAGTTTCGCGAGGATTTTCTGGTATCATTATCCAATACGAATTTTTTAAGCAATAAACGAAATTCGTCGAGAAGATAGATAATCGTATTTAAAATGTACACCTTTTAAACGCACGATGATGTAGGTAACTCGGTATGTACAAACACAGACGGACACTGATAACGCTTTGATGTATATATCCTATGTACTGGCGTTGAAAAGTTCTATTTTGGTTTAACGATTTGTTAAGAAATCACTGTGTGTCCTCTTCGTTGACTTCGTGTTTGTTGCTTCGACGCCAATTAATACCTATCTTTTTAATCTTTACTTCTGTTTTGTGTGTATTGTTTTCGTTGAAGTTTTAAAAGCGTAAACGTGTCGAGATGTAAGTAAGAGTAAATAATGTAAATCTAAAAGGTGCAGTTTGCCAACAAGTACATTTCAATTTCGAATTAAAGTGGAAAATTATCGAGAAAAAATAATTGCCAAATTATTTTATCGACAGTTTATCGTCCGTCGATGTAGGAAGTAAATATTTTGATCTTAATAATGAAATAAACGCCTATGTAAATACATTCGTAATGTAGTTAGTAGGTCGTATCAGGGGTAGCAAGAGATCTAACCTACCTATCGAGATGAAGCGCGGGTATAAGTATAAAAAGAAGTTGTTATGATGTTGCAATGTTAGTCTGTAAAAAAAAGTACTTACATTTCTTCGTGATACTAGTTTTTTGTTCAATTTTTCTTGTCATAAACGATATTGATAAGTACCTTACTTACTATAGACTTTGTGACTTGCCAACGATCACATGCTCATATGGGGCTGTGCTTTAATTTTTTAGAATCGCGTATGTAATGGTTAGGAAAGACTGGTTAATTTAATCTGTCAAAAAAACAGTAGTAAACTAGATCAAATTTGTGGGATTAAATTCTAAGCTGAGCAATGAACAAATACGCTAATTTATTTTAAAAAACATATAGAAATCCAACTTTTTTAAAGTTGCAGAAAAATACTCTAAGGAAAATCTACAAATATTGCTGCCATTATGTGATTTAAATAAAATAATGACTCCCTGAAAATTTTCAAGTCAATCTACGTTTTTCAAATTTTTTCATCTTCATTTATCTGAAAAATGCAACAAAATTTTGCTCCAAGGAACACTTACTGAAGATCCAAGTTTCGATTTATTTTTGTTACTCTTGCAACAAATTTTCAATAAGGTATATAAATCATTTTCAAGCTTGTCAAATGTACTTCAACTACACATATTTGATTTTAAATTCTGAATTAATTTTAACAGGTAATTCAGATTTTGGCAGAGACTGTGAGCTACCCAAAAGGTCTAAAATGCCATAAGTTTCACCTTTCTCAAAGTTTGAAGCAAGTTAAGCTTCATTCAATTGCCAATAGTCAAGCCATAATCTTTATTAGCCTGATTTTCTATGTCATATGATAAATGAAAATCAGGCTATTACAGTGTATCGACCAACAGCGGTTGAGAGGAGGGGGATATCAACAAAATCCGTTTTGGAGTCCTTGAAGACCATTAAGATAATTTTTAACCATGTCAGATATTTATTTTTTTTTATTTTTTTTTTCCCCGAACATTAAAATCATTTACTCCACTCGATACCGACCAAAATCGCTCCAATTCGATCAGTCGGCTCAGTCTGGCGGCAGATTAGATATATCTGAGTGAGGATGACGTTGGGTCAAAATTCAGTTTTGCCTCATTTTGGGGGAGGGGGTGTTGAGGGGCCAAAATCGCAAAAATTAACCCTTTTTAAGCCAATTGATAGAGAATCAAAAATTGCATATTATATCCAAAAATCAACCTTCTAGGTCAATTAGGAAGGGAGATATGGGGAGTTTTCCCCCCTCTTTAATCTTGAAAAAAAGATGTTCCCCTCCTATCTCCGCACCAAAATGAGCTAGGAAGTTGAAATTTGGTATGTGCATTTGGTAAGTGCTCTAGATGTGTCTTTAAGGGTTTCGATTTTTCAGCCTCGTTACATCCCTCCATAGCCGCAAATATGAGGTTTTTTGGTCAATTTTTCCAATTTTTTGAGTTTGTTCCTCGGATAACTCCCCTCCAACTTGGGCCAGGAACCTGAAATTAAGTGTGTATATTTAGTAGGGACCCTAGATGTGCCTTTTGGGGATCTCGACTTTTCGAACCCTTTGCATCCCCTCATTTTTTTTTAATAATCTAAGTCTATAGTCTGTTCCACTCGAGAAGGAATTAAATATGCTCATTTCTACTGCTAAAATCTCTCACTTTTAATGAGTAATCTTGTTTTTTGTTTAATCAAAACATCGCTGAAATAATGTACATCACTGTTATCATTTCAGTGATTGATAATTTTCATTATTACCTTACTTTGATCGCAGGATTTAAACAGAATTAAACGAAGAAATGCATTTTGAAAATGGGAATTTGAATGAGGAAATTGAGCATTTTTTCAAGCCCCTTCTTGAATGGAACGGACTATAAATCTCAATGAATCTCAATTCCACTTGTGTTAGGTTTTAGTTTCAATTTTTCGAATGAAATTATTTAAATTGTACAATATCTTGAAAAATATGAAAGCAAAAAGTGGAAAACCAAAAGCTTAAAACCTAGAACTGAAACCAAAAGCTAGAAACCAAGAACTAGCTTTAAACTAGCCGTAAAAACCTACAAGAAATCTGAAGCTGAAAGCTAAATTTCACATTTTGTTGTCAGTAGCTATATAAGCTGAAAGCTAAGCTTCTTTTTTGGCTTTCAGTCGTTGGTGCCAATGCGGGATCAAAATTTGTTGCCACTCATCATGCTCAAGCGCATTCAGAATATTGTGGGGGTTGTCTAGAATTTAAAAAAAAAAAGGGCAAAAACGTCATGCTACAATTATCATGTTAAAAGAAATTTTGTAATTTCTTTTAGAAATGAAAAGCATAATAAAACCTGAGCAAAGCGAGAACGACAATTTTCAAAAATACCAAGAGTCTGAACAATTTCATTTAGATTGAGCTTTCTCCATTCAGACGCAGATGAGACCAAAATTGGAGGAGGGGGCTTGAGTACCTTTGTCTCATTAAGAAAAAAAAGATGTATGATGAGGAGGAAATTTACTGCAGGAAAATCAGGAATTATTGCCCTATCAAAACGAGGGCAAAAATTTTACAAATTATCAAAAATAAAAGGTTAAAAATTGTAATTATTTTTTTGTTTACTTCAGCAAAATGATAATTTTTGGATTTTCGTAGAAGGAGTTGCCGAGAAATTAAGTTTTAGCTTTTTTGGTAGGTTTCAAGTTTCAAAAATAGTGAAACTTGATAGATTTTTAGAGTTTTTAACGGTTTCAGCAAAAAGTTTGGGGCTAGCTCGCAGTTCGCGAATTTCAGCCCCCCCGCCCCTGCCACAACTGAATTTGAAGGGAAGATATGCTTGGAACAAACTGAAAAACAGCGAAGGACAAATCTAACTTGACTAAAAAGTATTTCGACACAGTAAAGGAATGCAAAGAGGTTGATTCGGACCCTCTACCAGGTGGCTTGAATAGGCACAATTTTTGGAATATTTGTCGGTCTACAAACCATTCACAAATTTTATACATGACTGAATTTAGATTTAAATTCATCCTAACTTAAACCTAAATATCTTTATTTTGAATTCTCTACCAATTTAAGCATATTACAAAAATTTGAACAATTTTTAACCAGGTATTCTATGTCATATTGTCAATAAAAACCAGTCTATTGACCGACAGATGATGAGGGGGAGGGGGATACTAACGAAATTTGTTTTGGGGTCCTAGAAAGCCATTACGACCATTTTTAGCCATGTCAGATATTCATTTCAATTTTTTCTCCAAAACTAAAAATCATTTGCGCAGCTTGATACCGACCAAAATCGCTCCAATTCGATCAATAGGTTCAGTTTGGCTGCAGATCAGATATATATGAGTGTGGATGATCTTGGGTCAAATTCAGTTACGCCCAAATTTAGGAGAGGAGATGCTGAGGAGCTAAAACCGCAAAAATTGTTCCTTTTTCAGCCAATCGATAGAGGATCTAAAGTTGCACAACATACACAAAGATCATTCTCCATAATCAATTAGGAAGGAAGATATACGGGTTGTCCTATTTTTGACCTTGAAAAAGGCCTGTTCTTCCCCTATCTCACCTCCGAATCGAGCTGGGAAGTTAAAAATTTGGTATGTTGAGTTGATAAGGGTCATAGATGTGCTTTTTGGAGGTTACGACTTTTCAAACCCATTACACCTCCTTACAGCCTAGAAATGTAGTTTCTTGGGAAGTATATCTTATATTTTGTGTTCATTTCTCGCGTAACTCCCCTCCAAATTGAGCTAGGAAGTTGAAATTTGGTGTATACATTTATTAGGGGTCCTAGATGTGCTTTTTGGATGTTTCGACTTTTCAGCTTCATTGCACCTCTTCAAAGCCTCTAAAATGTAGTTTTTTCGATCGGTCTTCTTATGTTTTGAGTTTGTTCCTGCTATAACTCCCCTCCAAATTCAGCTAGGAAGTTGAAATTTCGTATATGGATTTAGTATAGGTCCTAGAGATGTGCCTTTTGGTGATATCGACCTTTTAGTCCCATTGAACCACACCTCTCCTTCCCCACCCTAACCTTTCCACAGATTAGGAAAAAAGCATCGCTTTTTTTTGGTCTCTATATCAAGTCGAGTAAACGATTCTAGTCATCAATGGAGAAAAAATAAAAATAAATAGGTACCTGGCATGTCTTAAAATGATTTCAGTGGTGTTTTGCGGGGACCCTACAACGGATTATGTTGATACCCTCAGCTCTGGCATTTGTAGTAGGTTGATAATTTGTAACATTTTGGTTGCCTTTGACATTTTATAGCATGGTAGAAAGAATCATGCTAAAAACGGGTAAATTTAACAACAAAACATGAAAATCACCCTGTAGGTACACATTAATATATAAATCAATGAATGTATTTATATTATAAACTTAATAGCTTTGATTTTGCTCATCTCAAGAACACAACATGAAAACTGCTTTCGCAGTAATATACTTAATTATGTACATACATAGTATAAATAACAATATCAAAATACAAATATTATACAACACGACAAAAATATTGTAGATTCTTGATCAACGTATGAAATTGAATTTGATACAAATCAGCATAAACTGGTGACTAAAAATTTAAAACTATTACCAAAATAAAAATACAATACTCAATTGCACAATTCTCCATACTAAAAAAAAAAAATAAATAAAAGCATAATAAAATCCACTTTACAGATCATTTCATATGAAAAAACTTCTCCAAAACATTCACAGTCTTATTCTGATGGAAAACCAACATTTGTACATGTTGTATAAAAGAATTACAAAAAAAAAAAAAAAAGCTTCGCAACGTTCCTCTTTATTTTACCATCACGCAGCAGTTACCCTTTTAGGTAAATATGCCATACTTATATGATAAAATACATAAAAAAATATAAAAAACCCAAAAATCTCTATATCAATCAAATCACGAGTTTGATTTTTCTTCATTTTTCGTCGCCACCTCTCCGTTAGTATTCTGCGAATTATTCATGATGAGAGGGATTTGTTGAGGGTTAATTTCAGATATGATTTCCGTTTCTGATCTTTTATCTGGTTCGTTATTGAGTTTGCTGTCGTCTTTATCTTCAATATAGTGTACTTTATTAGTGATATTGTTTAGCTCGACGAGCGTTTTCTTTTTTTGCTTTTCCTATACAAAACGGAGGTAGAAAAAAAAAACAAAAGGAAATCGATAATTAAATTTGCCGTGTATAATTTTATTTTACGTAGCATCCTGTCGTCCTAAATTGAGTTAGTGATTTAGGAAGAGTCAATTAATAAGTTGGGAGTACACACGATATGGTTTTGTTATTTAATTTGTAGATTACGACATCGACAACGTGCCAACATTTTCTCAGATTATAAAAATAAAATTATTCTATAGCTGGCTAGCTATATTAGCTGTACCCATATTGTAAATAAGTAGGTAAGTATCTAATTTACGATTAATAGGTATTAGGTAAATGCTCACCTGAAATCTTAGTCGAAAATAGTAGCATGGAAATTCAACGCAATCTTCTCCATTTTCTTCGGCATCTATATAAACGCCTCGCACTAATAGTGTATTCGATGAATTAAATATGACTAGAATAAAGAAACTCAGGAAATGTAAAATCACACAGTTCAACAGAGAAGTCTCTGTAAAATGAAAATAATTTCGTTTCATGAATCAGCAAATACCATCATAAAATACGACCTTACTAAACTGATCGTACACACATAGGTACCCACCTAAATTGACGTACTCTTCTAATAGAATCCATATTCCTCGCCAAATATTTATCGTACCGCAAAAAGATATTACAACGTAGGTATCAATGATTACCAGCCTTTTCCAACCATGATACATTCTTATGAGTATTTTCATGAATCGTTGCGACGCAAATGTTGCGAATACAATCGAATATCCAATACCCTAATTGAAAAAATGAGATTTATATGAATTGAAAATTCAATTAAATCCGACTTTTTATTTATATACCGCTAGGCCCTGTGCAGTGAATAATTAAATGATTAGATAATCCTTTCGAATGTCATACAATGATTTGGCTTAGATACTTCAAAATTTTGTAAAGCATTAAAAAAGAGTTGAAAAATTGTTAGCCCACTAAAGCCATATCTAGAATATTCTATCAATCTACAATAGTCCAGTAGATCTAGACTTTTGGTTGGACAAAATTCGGAACAGATTTTTTTCATGAACATATTGTAAACAGCTCTTGTCAATAGGAATTATGCGGGGATAAACGAGAGAGGGTTCTGCTTTAAATTTTCTATCACTTTTGTATGCAACATTTATTCATATGAGCCACAAATGGAGAATGATGAGAGTTTTAAAAATTATGCTTAAATTTCACATCATTCTGAGATAATGAAATTGACTTTCAACTCATATTAATTTCTAAGTGATCCAAAGTGTTACGTTTGATGCAAAAACATTCTACCAACATTTGTGACCGCCATTCCTCAACCCTCGTTCATTCCGCACTTGTTGCGATATACTTACTGGTAAAATTTGATCTTCAATATTCAGAATCGTGGGCAAGAAAATTTCGAAAATTTCGTACCCCTTAAGCCCGAATATCAAAAATCAAATTTTCACCTGTACATCACAATGAATGCCAAATAGGTTGGTGGTAGGAGGTTAAAAATGTTAATATTTTGGGTACTTTGAAAGAAATTTGAGTGGAAAGTCAATTTCAACATCTCAGGAGGATGTAAGCTTCATATAAAAATTTTCAACCTCCGCCCCTCTCCGCCAGTGTTTCGTATAAAAAAATGTTTGTAAGTCTGAGTAGATCAAAAAAGTATTTGTTCTATTTTCGTCGTAAAAGTAATTACAGAGGGAATATGGCGGAAACCACGGAATTTGGCGGTGTTTGACTCCCCCTCCCCCTAAAAGAGCAAACTCAAAACTACAATTTTGATGCATAATGTTAACATGCTACCTCGAAAAAAAAATTATACCTAATTTTTTCACACATTTTTTACATTTAATATTGATTTATTCCTACCCTAATTATTCTAGCCTCTTTTTATTGATTTGAAATTGAGTCGTCTGGAATGAAAAACTCATTTTTGACATGAAGTTATTTTTTGGTAAAATGTAAAATTACATTCAAAAATAATTCTGCCTTATTTTAAACACCCTTAAGGGGGTTCAATGTTAGAGAAGCGCCAGAAAAAATAATAACAATTTTTTACAAAAGTGAGTTATGATTTTCACTGTTTTTTGGGCAATGTACTTCATCTGGGCAGAAAAGAGTTTTGAAAAGTGATTGATTTTTTACGACAAATTCTAAGGAATTGTAGGGGGGGGAATTCATACTAACTTGGTATTAGGTTGTGGACCTCGAAAAGTTGATTAACCAAGTCCAGATCTGAAAAAACACACAAATCGATTTTCTTGGCAAAAGTGAGTTTTACTACCAGACGACTCAACTCTTCCATTCATGACTACCACTAAGTCTCCATGCCTTTCAACTTATTAGTTCAATTTGGAAAGGAAATAGAAGGGAACAAACGTGGGGTAAACCCTCATATCTCCTCTCCTGGTTGACATAGGAGGCTGATTTTTGGATATGTTATACAACTTTAGATTCTTTATCGATTGAATTAAAAAAGGAACAATTTTCGCGATTTTAACCCCTCAGTACCTTCTTCCTCCAAATTTGGGCACAGCTGAATTTTGACTCGAGGTCATCCCTACACCAAAATATCAAATTTTTGTACGATCGAAGCCTACTTCCCAAATTTGATCAATTTCGGTCGGTATTGAGCTGAGTAATTGATCTTTAATTTTGGGGGAAAAAATAAAAATAAATATCTGACATGACCAAAAATGGTCTCACAGAGATCCGGAGGGGAAGGAGGAGGCCCTTCGGTCGATTTTTTCAGAACCAGAGGGACCATAACCCTCCTTCCAGATCTCTGCTTCTAGGAGCCAGAGCCGGAACCATTTTTAAAAAATTTTGTGAGTGAAAACTGAAGTTAGAGGGATTGATTTAAAAATTACGAAACCGAAGGGACTTGAATTGAAAATCTTGGAGTCGGAGCTGGAGCCAGAGCCGGAGGGACATTAATCAAAAACCTTGGAGTCAGAGCTGGAAGGACCGGAACTCCTCCCTCCGGATCACTGCTTCTTGAAGCCAGAGCTGGAGCCACGTTTTAAAAATTTTGGGAATGAGAGATGAAGCCAGAAGGACATATTTAAAAATTGTGGAGCCAAAGCCGGAGCTGAAAGGAGTTGAATCAAAAATCTTGGAGCCGGAAGGACCAGATCCCATCCCTCCGGATCCCTGTAGCCTTAATAGTCTTGTAGAACCCGAAAACGAATTTTGTTGGTTCCCCCTCCCCTCATCATCGATCGACAGACCGTAATAGTCTGGTTTTCATTAGCAATATGACAAAAAATCTGCTTAAAAAGGGACCATGTTGTTGATTGGGAAAAATTCCTTTATATTTTTTGGTCAAAAAATGGAGATAAACATCGTTACTACTTCTCACGTCTGAAATGATTAAAAATCATAATATGATCATCAACAACGGTATAAAATACAGAAATGACGAAAGTTTGATTTTGACCCCTCAGTTCCCAATGGACTTTCTCCAATTTAAATGTTTTCTAAACTTTGAACGTGTTTTTCTCGACATTATGTTATTTGAAGTTTTATTTTCAAAAGTATCTGGATACGTGAATTTTCCGTTTTGGCTCATTTTGAAGTGAATTTTATTTAGCTGCTGGAAACAACATGGTCAGGTGAAGGCAGAATCTGGCTCTGATTATGAACGTCATTATTTTGCTTTCTTATCACTATTTACAAGTTCCCACGCTTGCGCGAGGACTTCTAACATTCTAATTAATGATTACAAAATAATATTACAAAAAATGTACAAAATTATTAAGATTTTCCAGAAGAAAGTTTTTTTCAAAAACATTTTCATTTATTTTGATTTGATTTTGCTGTTGACGACAATCTGAAAACAAATTATAACGAGAAGTATTTTTTAAAAGAATTTTTTTTCAACTATCTCACTTTGTTTCTACTTTTGTAATTCTTTTTTTCACAGCTTACATACAAATCACTAAAAATAACCAAAATGCAACTCAGCCACATTGATCATTACACAAATGAAGTGCTTTAATATGTTTTATCAAACTATTTTCATGCATATATAAATTTTGATTTGACCCACAATCAGCACATTCAAAAGATATTTCAGCCATACAATAATTACAGTAATAAGGGAATTACATTCAAAGTTAATTCAGGTTATTATATTAATTCAGCATTTCAGATCATAGTTATCAATGAATGATCAAATGATAGTTATCATGTTTTGGAAATTTGAAAGAGGAAATAACCAGCTATAATTTATGAAAGATACAAGAGATAAAAAGTAATGGAGCGCTAGTGTAGCTACGAAAAAATGTACCAGCACAGCCAAGTAATGACGTCATATATAAGAGCTAGATCTTGCTTTCACGTAAAGCTGGACGGAATACATTTGCTTAAAAAAAGTGTTAGTCATCCCTTTCTCTTAATACTTTTGATTTTACATTTTTCAAGTACCTAACTACATGTGCTTCTATTGCAAATTAAATATATATAAATATGTGTATAGATAATGTATTAAATCTGATATTATGTTTACCAAAGAAATCCATCCGGATAGAAGATACGTTTGTTCTCCTGGGAAGATAGTCTGATCCAACAGACACCAAGCTCCTCTCCATACCAAAATAACTAAAGTGCCAACGATAAATACGCTAAAAATACTGTCTAAAATGTACAGAAATTTATTCTTTTTCCACTGTAAACAAAATAAAATACGTATACCTATAAGGTCATCAATTGGAGCAAATACGATCATAAGTGCCTATGTATTAGTGTACACTTTAGAGATACTAGATACATGTGTTTAATACACAAGCTGCGGTAGCACGTACCACTGGTAACTACGTAATATGTAAATAGGCATACATGTGTGGCTCGTATAAAAGTTAAACGTAGGTACCTAAATTGGATAAGCAAATCTTTCATAATTCATCAAATATTGACATAAGTAATTTAAATCAGTCAAAACAACCGTCGCGTTTCCATTAAGTATTTGTAATTTGTAATGAGCTTCAGATAAATAAAGTTACGTCCTCTATAAACCAGCAAGATAACACAGGTACTTAGTTCAGAGTATTTCAAACTCGTGTATTGTGATTTATACATAATATTTTTTTTCGTAACTTGTACGCGTACATTATGTACATACGAGTGCATAGGTATTATACGTACGATAAAAATTTCTCATCGTATTCCCAACGGTACCTACTCGTAATTTAATGATTTATGTACTGGTACTTACTCTATGATGCACACACGTACAAAATCGCAGCGGAAATTCAACCACATATGTGCTTACAAATCGAGACCAAAACGATTTCTCACATATATTTGGCGAGGTAACAAAGTAGAAGGTACTCTGGTTAATGAATTAAATTCGTCAAATATGCATAGACTACCACTACGCACATAAGTTTATTAAAAATTTCCCCTTGCGTCGTTTAAATTGAGCAACCCAAGATATGTTCGATTTATAAATTATGAAGAGAAATAAACACGAGTTATAAGTACAGGCCATTTCATAGTTGAATTAATTACAATGACATCGACATCGTCAGTTTGTCGTTAATACGAGCAAGCACAAGAATCAACAAACAAAATACGTAGGTAGGTAGGTAGGTAGGTAGGTATGTATATGTATGTATGTATTATTCACATTACTTACAATATTTGACCATTGAAATAACGTTGGAACATCGAAATAACCTTGTCTTCTATCTGTTATTAGAGCAAATGGAGAAGAGGTTATATTTCTCACAGTCTTTGTACAAAATAATCCGACGTACGAAATAAGCACAATAACGAGAGTAATTTTTACATTGGCACCGGTTAGCGAATCGAACACATTCCATACTCCGTACCACGAACTTACACTGGCGATTCCAAAAATTTGCGTATATAAACGCGAACTGAAGAAATACAAAAATCTATTTCCAATATGTTCGCTAAATAACACCTGATAATGATAAAACTTGTAAAAGCTACGAAACAACCTAAGATTCGAAGAAGATCGATCACATATTTTATCAAAATGTACATAAATAAAAAAAGTCTATAGAATTTTGTTACTGTGGTTACACGTGTCATCGGTCAGCTGGTTATTTTACTCGTACGTAATTTCATATATTTATTTGGTAAATACTTCAAAATGCACCCACTCAGATTCAAGCCGAATTTTTTCAGCAGAAATCTGATCAAGTATTTCAGTTCATCGACCTATCAAATAAACCACGAGCCATGTGAAGAAAGGGATAGAAAAATCCTCATAAAAAATTCTTTCCATATTTATAGGTCTGTCTCGAAAACAAATCGGAAGAATCGAAGTACGAATAATCTTGAATCAAAATTTAACCGTGTTTAGAGGTCTGAGAAGGCTTGGAGAGTGTTGAAAATTGCAAAAAATACCTAAATCCGAACTATATAATAGGTATTTATTAGGGTGGATCGTATTTGACTTTTTTTTGAAAATTGAAACGTAATAAGACACAATATTTGTGGAGCAGGGTCAAAAAAACGTGGTAAAAATTTCAGCCCCTATCCCTTTTAGAAATTTTAATCTGACTCTAAAAAGGTTCAACATTTAAAGAAATTTCAAAAAATTCAAAAAAAATGTCATTAGAAATAGTTTTAGTACTACTAGTTTTACCCAAAAAGATCATTTGAGACGATTTTTGAATACGAACCTCCTTTATAAGGTCATATAAAATGTGTCAAGTTTTGGCATAATCTTGTATTTTCAAAAAAATATATCAAAAAATTGGGAAAAAATTTAGAGAACTAGAGATTCAGAAAATGAGAGGATTATCAGTATCATAACCTAACTATTATGGAAAAATGACAAAAAAACATTCGAATGAGAACACCTGAACAAAGGAGCTGGGGATGGAAAATCGCCTCTAATCGGCTAGATGGATTATAATATTGATAATCTTCCCTTTTCACAAGTACCAAACTCTCCACTTTTTTTTTCGATTTTTTGACAATTTTTTTTTTGAAAATACACATACACATGAAAAAAATACACATTTTATACTCCTCTATTAATAAGGTTCAGAGCCTAAGTACGTCCTGAAATGGTCTCTATGAGTAAAACTAGTCGTACTAAAGCTATTTTCAAACAAATTAAAATTTTTTTTTTATTTTTTTTAAATTTTGAACTGTTTTAGAGTTGGATTGAAATTTACACTAGGGCAGCTGAAATTTTTACCCCGTTCTTTTGACCCCACTTCACAAATATTGTGCCCCATTAAGTTTCTATTTTCGAAAGAAAAGTCAAATATCGCCCTTCCTAGTATCTATCTATAACAATCATATATATATGAGTGGGGATGATTTTGAGTCAAAATTCAGTTGTGCTCAAATTTTGATGAGGAGAAACCGAGAGCCTAAAATTTCAAAAATTGCTCGTTTTTAAATCAATCGATAGAGCGTACAAAGTTGCATAACATATTTTAAAATTAGCCTCCTAGATCAATTAAGAGACAAGGTATGGAATTGAGACCATTTTGCTCATATCTCCTCTCCAAATTGAGCTATGGAGGTTTTGACATGCCATCTCCATTGCACCCTCTCACCATGCCGAAAAAGTAATTTTTTGGGCAATTTTGCTCATTTTTCGAGTTTACCCTTCCTACATCTCCCCTCAAAACCGAGATGTTAGAGCTTGTAGCGGAACAGTTTCGGAAAGGAGGGACACATTTTTAGAAAAAATTCAATTCCATTTAGCCAAAAAAAAAAAAGAAAAAACAGAAAAATTGGAATAATTTTGACCAAGCGCAGAAGTAACGTTTCTAGCTTTTTATGCTCTTACTCGCACCATTTAGACAATAAGTAGGTAGGTAGGTACCTAATACCTATTAGGGTGAGCCAAATTTTTTTTTTTTTTTTTGGAAATCTGCTTGAAGTGGAGTCACAATAGTTGCGAAATATCCTCAAAAGAATTTAGTAAGAACTTCAGCCCCCTAACTCAATTTTTTAATTTTGCAAAACTCACTTATAGTTCAAATATTTTCAAAAAAAATTTTTAAAAGTTTAAAAAACATTTTATGAAAATTTTTTTAAAAAGTTGAAATATAATTTTTTTGGAAATTAAAAAAAAAATGGAATTATTGCATTCGAAATGACCATTGGCGGCATTTTTTATTATTACCTCATTTTTCAGGGATTTTCAGTATCAAGTCTGCTCTCTCTTTTTCCTGGAAGTTCTGCTACTGTTCTCATATGCTTATGTGCTGTATACATTCGTTCTAACACCCACTGTCATCTTCATTATTCACGTTGTCCAAGTGACCGTTATCTTCCATTTAGACTTAATCGGTGGTTTTCAGGTAGTTTTTTTACTTATTTCATCATTAGGTTTTGGAATGGAATATATTTTATTTTTTCACTGAGTATGAGTTTCGATGTATTTATTTGTGAAGATTTTCAACATTTCATTAAATCCTAAAATCATATTCATTGGCTACATACCCTAATGATCAAATATTGAGTGTAATACAGAAATTTGAGGTGTAACAAACATAACTCCTGGAAGGTTTCTTCTAGTTATATGATGCTTATTTGCAGATCTTGAAAGGTTGAACTTTGAAGTGTAAGTATCAAAAATTTAGTAGGTAGTAGGCACCTATCATAAGTGGCTTTTGTTTGAAATAAATTCAAAAAAAAAAAAAAACATACAAGAGTCTCGCCACCGTGACAATATAGGAGATTATTAACTAACCTATAGCTAATAAATACAGATAGGTGGATAGCTTGATGGGTAAGTAAATTTTGAAATATAAACTGAATGATATAAAAAAATCATGACTTGGAATTTGTATACAAGCTTGTAAATGACACATGAAGTACAGTAAACGAAATTCTAATTAAAGAGAAAAAGTACTGTTGTGCTACTTATAAATGAACGTAGATAAATGAGTTTATTTCATTTACACACCAAATACTCGAAGATAAAGTGACATATTTGAGAATTAAAGCCTATAAATCATAGATAAATAGTACCTATTACCACATATCTTTCTACATTAATCATTTTAAGCTCCATATGGAGAAAAAAATGTTGAATTCAGTAACACCTTATAGTGCACGTATGCACTTATAAATTAATGAATGGATTCATTGTCTCAATATTATACAGAAACGATCCGGCAGTCAAAATAAATACTTATTATAATAGATAACAGACCCGTATACTTTGCAGAAAGGACAGCTGGAGCGTACACAGAATTGTTTTGAAGAGTAGGGTGATTGGTTGGTTTTCTTTTTTTTCAAATCGTGTCAATGTTTAAATAGACTACTTTAACGCTAGATTCAAATTTTTTGATGTCCTTGAATTAGTGCATAGAACCAAAACAGATATTGGTTATAGTTATGGTTCTGGTTCTAGCCTTAGTCTTGGTTTTGGTGCTGAAAAAGACTTTAGTTTAGGTTTTGATTATAGTAATGATATTTCAACTTTCAAAATTTTGCATTGCCCCATTACACTTCTCACCTCCCAATGTAAAATTTTCAGAACAAAAAATTTGCTCAGATCATGGTCAAAAATAATGTACCTTGCTGTGGGCAACTTTTGCAACATCTTTGGTTGCATACATATTTGAAGAAGCTCATAAAATTTAAACGAGTGCTGCCCCTTCAATAACAGAACTATATGATAAAATATGTAAAAAAAATGCTAAATTGATGATTGGATCGGAATTTCGAAATTGCTCCTAGGAGGGCTTTCAGTGATGCCATTGAACTCTCATCTACCGGTAATGTAGACATTGGATTTACGATAAGACATCTAACTTCAGGCAGACGGGTCAAAGAAGAGTAGTTTCTGTTTGAGTTACGCCAATTTATCTTGTAGGGTAGTCTTGGCTGCACTAAAGTTGAATTTTTATTCAAAATATTTCTAAATACTCCTGATCTGACAACATTTCATGGAGTGGTCTTAAATACTCCCAAAGTTTAGCATTATTTTGTGGGGTGAATGTTATCTGTATTATCACAACAGTAATTTGATTGCAGCACAGCCAAGAACACCAAGCGGGATAAATTGGAATAGCTCATGAAAATCAGGCAATATAGCTGTCAGCTGGATGTCTTATCTTAGGTCCAATGTCTATAATCCGTGATCCGTGTTAAAATCTATGCGAACGCCATCTTTTAACTCTGTCTCTATGATGTCTTTGGTAAGTTGAAAAACCATGCTTCTAAACCAAATTTCATTTCATATTTTCACCGTTTCTCCTATGAGTTCTCTTTTCTAAAGCTATTATTATTTTTTCTCTTCAGAGTTTTGACAATGCAGTTCTGCGTTAGATGGAGAATTTAGGAAAGAACAACAACAACAACAAAAAAGAAAACCTAAAAACCTGATGAATTATTAAATTTATTTGGTTTTAGTGTTGTGTTGATTTAAGAAAGATTTTGATGATGATTTTAGCGTTGGTATTGGTTTTTCTGAGGTTTTGGTTAATTGGCAATTCTTTCTGGTTTTTTTTTTGCAGCTTTTGGTTAATTGGCAATTCTTTCTGTTTTTTTTTTTTGCAGCTTTTAGTTAATTGGCAATTCTTTCTGGTTTTTTTTTTTTGCAGCTTTTGGTTTTGATTCACATTTTAGTTCCATGCGCTGCCTTAAATACGTACTAATATTATGAAAAAGTATGTATGTGGGTCAAAATTTTGGAAAAAATTATATTTTTTAACCATTAAAAACTGCATTATGAGGAATATTTGTGTATTTTACATACCTACATAATTTTTTGAAACAGAGAGTTCACTTCTCTAAGCAAATTCAAGTTTTTCGGCTATGAAAGATGGGGAAGAGTGAGGATTACATCTCCTCTGCTCACAAGCCTAATGCTACATACATGAAATAAGTATGTACCTGGTTTCCTAGTAGAATGGATTTTCATAGTCCAAGCTAAGTGAACAATCCCGAGAACTGATTAATCAATTTTAAGCTTTGTGTTCACTCAAACTGAGAGGAGCTAAACACAATCATACAAAGGTGTCCCACTGGCCCATAGCTACAGTACATTATTCTGAAATAGGTTGGAGCAGTGATTGCATGTCAGCAACCTGTCCAGATCACAAACGCCTACAAATTAAGTTGCTACTGCTAACGTCACCATATGGGAAACTCTGACTTCTAGATAAAAAGACTATGCACATAATATTTGAAAGATAATCTGAACCTTACTCAATGTAATAAAAATCAAGGCATATGAGTCGCTCCTAGAATCGGAATCAAAATAACCTCCTTTCAACTCCGAATCCTCAATTACTTAGGTGTCAAGCTGGAGTCTGGAGTCATGGTCACAAATTGACTCCAGAGTCAAGATTTGAAGTTGACTCTGAAATCATAGTGGAGTTGGAGTGACGATCTGAAGTTGTCTTTGGAGTCAATGTGAAGTCAGAGTCATTGACTCCGCAATGGGAGGCAGTTTTGACTCTAAATGGTTCAAGTTTTTTTAGCTTTTGGTTGTTATCAAAACATTGATTTCGACTTCGGAACGAATTACAATTCAAAAAGTCCAAAAAAGGGGGGTTTTCACTCCATGTGTTTTTTTCATGGTTGAGTACCGCGGTATTTTTCCTAGCGAGGATGGGATTGGGATTCAGGATTACCATTCTTTTTGTGGTTGGTATGGTACTGATACTTGGTATTGGGAATTTGATCCAGGTGGTATGGTACTGGTACTTGGGTATTGGGTTCCTGAATAAAGCAATATAGTACTGGTACTTTGTATTGGAAATTTGAACTGAGTGGTATGATACTGGTATTGGTATTTGCCCAAAAATTCCAAAAATTTTACGGGACTTGGTACTAAGAATGGGATAAGAATGGAAATAATTTAGAGTGGGAAGCATTCACAGTGAAGTGATCAACTAACACTCTAGCAATGATACTACTCAAGAAAAAGGGTCTATATGTAAAACGATCATGTCTGAACTAGAATCACACGCTTGTCTGGTTGCTTCAGCAGTAGTAGCATTAAAAAACAAAAAAAAATGACATCTTTGTAATTTTGTATACATTTTGTAACCAAGTAAATACGAGTAATACGGATGCAAGAAAATACTAATTACCAAGCTGGTAATCATGGTAATTACTAATTAGTAGTCAATTCTAGTACCTTAATATTGCAGCGCCACGTTCAAAGAAAAAATCAAGGTGCAGTGGGATTTCTGTCCTAGTACAGGTACTGGAGGTAATGCGGTATGGTATTGGGATTTTGAATGGGTGGTACGGTAAGGGTACTTGGTATTGGTATTTTGAACTGGGTGGTATGGCACTGGTACTTAGTATTAGTATTTTGACTTGGACAGTATGGTACTGTACTGGTACTTGGAGTTGAAAATTTGGACGGGATGGTATGGTACTGGACCTTGGTATTGAATTTTTGGTCTGGGTGGTATGGTACTGGAATGGGATTGGTACTCAAACCTGCTTTTTTTCTAGGCATGTGAGTCATTGTGAGAGTTGGAGTAAAATCGACTTCTTTTTGACTCCGAATCCTCAATTACACTGGAGTCAGACTGGAGTTGGGAATCAAGGTCACAGATTGATTCCGGAGTCGAAATCAATTTGATAGATTGACTCCGAAGTCAAGTAGGATTCGGAGTCAGTGGTGGCAATTTGACTTCAGAGTCAAGAGTTAACCTTCCATATTGACCATGGGTGTCAAGTCGGAGCCGGAGTCATACTTTTGGCTGATTCAAATGCCTTGATAAAAATAAATAAGAAACCCCAGTAAGCGTTTACTTCCATCTCTCCGCTATAATATAACAGGATTTCTCAAAAGCAACGTTAGTGAAATATGTACTGAAATTATTAGGTATATTACGAATAAACCGATCCGTTAATGGTAAATACATATTTTTACACTTTTACATCATGATATCTCCTTACAGGAGTTTTCTAATTAGCGAGACTATGAAAAACAAGTATAAGTAGGTATTCTTTAAAATGCATTTCATAAGCAAATAAAATCAGCCCGACATTAGGTAGAAATTAATTTTCAGAAATAAACGTTATTATCTTTTTAAAAATGATTAAAATAGGTACGTATCGAAATAAATCATTCACATCGAGTCCAAAGTATGAAACATTTGCGCTTCTATAATTATTATAGATATCTCTTAAAAAGTAACCTATCCAATGAACTGACAAAAAAAGGTAAAGAAAAAATATTATGTAAAATATTATTACGAATTTTCGCTCATTAATTAGTAACGTACTCGTACCAACTGTTATCATTTTACAAGATCGGTTTCGCTTGAAATTACATAAAGTTGCCTATCTATAATATAAAATACTAATTAATGAATATTAAATATACCCGAAAAATCCTTATAATACGTAAAAAGATATGTGGTAATTTTAGGGACTATTCATTGGACTGGAAACGATTCGATCTTACCTGTAATTGATTTTGCAAGACGGTAAACGATATTAGAATCGTGAAGCCGAAAGCGAGCGATAAATAAACGCTCAATAAAGGTTGAAATGCAAAAAGTTTAGATAACGCGATCCAAGTACTACACCAAAATGTCACCACTAAAGGGGCTATAATTAAACAAGAAAAACAAACATCTAGCACAGACAGATAACCGTATAATTTACTATGATTTTGATAAGATGTCCGATCGATCCCAACGATTATACTGGCGCGCATTTTAACCAGTTCATGTTATTTACGATATACACTAAAAAAAACAAAAAAAGAGCTGATTGTACTGTTGTGTAAGATAGAAAAAAAATGCATTTAGAAAATATTTTTCAAAAAAAAAAAAAAAAAAGGTGCAAGAGTAACGTAGCCGACGTTGTTAATCACTAAAATTTCTAATAAATTAAAGACTTTAGCTACAGCTATAATGTTAAAAAGATTATCATCCAAATATACCCGACCTCACCGACCATCCTACATGCTCTGTGTTTGTTATGGTATTATCAAGTATATTGTTAATAAAAGGAAGTTCTAATTTGCGAAACGATTGCGCTTTATGGGTTAATTTCAAACGTATAATTCTTTTCATTATTAATTGTCGTCCTCCGTATTCGTTATTTTATATGTGGGATTTTTTTCCGAAGCAATACTGGAAGCAAAATGTATCGCTGAAGGGTCCGCGCATAATTTCTAAAAGGAAACTCCGCTTAATAATGTCTCATTATGCTTTTTTTTTTTTTTTTTTTTCGTAATTTTTGTCAAGTACTTATAGCTATGCCTACCTCTACCTATCTATACAATATTCGGTAGCTAGGAAGCTCGATCGATAGTAAATGTAATTTAATTATTTAACATTCGTGGATTTCATTAGGTACGCACTAGATGTAGATTTACTATTTATGTGGGAGGGCACGTAGACGTACTTGGACTTATGTAGGTACTTGGACATCATCAACTAACCATAAGAGTCTTGTGTTATTCATCTAGCAATCTGTTTTCTGTATCAATTTGTGTAACTTGAATACATACTTAGTTGAATCGCGGAAATACGCGTTAGTTTAAAAAAATTACGGTCTTTATTACTAGATACTTACTATGTAGTAGATACCTACTCTACTATTATCACGAATTAAGTCTATTTGATATGAATTTTTTAAATGTTGAAAATCAACGTAAAATATTAACCAATTCAACTCGTGAATAGTAAAACACAAACAATTGAGTATTTTGAAACGTTTATATATCTCTATACACTATAAAGTTATTTAAAAATACTCAAAAGTACCTGTCTTACAATAGTGTACCACTAATTTGTTCAGCTAGAAGAGAAGACAGAGCCATAGTAACATCAAATTAATGGGAGGGGGGAGCTACCTCAAAAATGCCAACCTGAGTTCATAAATTTACC
Organism: Ferrisia virgata; assembly: GCA_900060175.1. Lineage (NCBI taxonomy): Eukaryota > Metazoa > Arthropoda > Insecta > Hemiptera > Pseudococcidae > Ferrisia > Ferrisia virgata. The sequence continues at coordinate 21,043 of FIZR01030985.1, forward strand.
AACTAAATAGGTAATTAAAAAAAACAAAAACATGAACTTGAAATAATTAAAACGCTAACTGCAATTCGGTGAAAGGTGTCTCCCCCAATCGTTTTGGAATTTTATACCCGATTGAAAGTGAAATTGCCCTTCTGATATCATACACTTTTGAAAAAATATCAAGAGTCTTACTTTGAAAAATTCTGACTCGCCATTTATTGCACAATTTCAGCTTTATACGAGTCATAGAAAAAATTTCATGAGAGTTTTACAGGCGCTAAGAAGGCTAGAGAAGTGCGTTTTAGACACGCGTTTGATTTGTAATTCGTTTTTCTTTTGTAAGTAATTTTTACGATGCATTTAATTTTTTGTCATTCGAAGGTTCATTGGCTCCTTCTGAAAAATTTTTAATTATGAATTTATTTGGAACAATTTCGTAACCTGGTGAAATGAAAATTTTTGGGCAACTTAAGGATTTTGAATTTTCCACCAGATAGATTAAAATGAAACTAAGAATTCTTAAAATTTTTATGATCCCTTGAATTTCGAACCGGGTGCAGGGATGGCGCTTGATGGGAGGGAGGAGGTTCATCTCTACTCTCCCCCTCCCCGCCATTTAACAAAATTAGTAAAGTAATTGTAAATTATGAAAAGTTGGCAGAAAATTGGTCGCGAAGAACAGAGAAAAATTGTGCCAACTACACTAACTTACCAACATGAATTTAAAGCTTCTAAAAACCCAATTTTAATGCAAAAAAAAAACAATTTTTTGGAAATTTCGCCCTTTCTTTGCTCGGGCATGAAATTATACTTATTTCAATTTTGTAAACTTGGGCTCTAAAAACAGTGCTTTTTACACCATGCAAACCATGCATTTCACTCAGCAAAAAAAAATTGGAAAAGTTGGTAAGAGTTATAGATTTTAATTGGCAAGTATTTCATTTTTGGGCCCCGTAGCCCCGGAAGTTGGCTTTACTACCTCTCTGGTTGGATGGGGTGCTAATACATGGTAGTTCCTGGGCTCAAAATTATTTTTTAGTACCCATCATTTAAAATAATATTTGATGGTTTATTCCAAACTCCGAAAACAGGAGTGTTTCACCCATCTTTATGGGAAATGGATGGGTTCGCGAGACGTTCCGTACGCAACGGTAAACAATGTTGAAAGGGAGTTATGCGTAGAATAAACTAAAAACATAAGAAAACCCAGCTGTAAGACAGTGCAGGGAGGCTGAAAAGTTAAAATTTTCAAAAGGCACATTTATGTCCCCACCAAGTGTACATACCAAACTTCAACTTCCTAGCTCAATTTGGGGCGGGGGGGGGGGGGAAATAGCCCTTTTTCAAGATCAAAAAGGGGAAAATAGCCCTTTTTCTAGGTCAAAAAGGAGAAACTCTCCTTATATCTCCTCTCCTAGCTGAGGTAGAAGGCTGATTCTTAGTCAAGTCATTAAACTTTGAACTGCCTATCGATTGGCTCGAAAAAGAACAATTTTTACAGTTTTTGCCCCTCAGCACCCCTCCCCCCATTTGGGCATAGCTGAATTTTGACCCAACATCATCCCCACTCAAATATATCTAATCCACCGCCAAAGTGAGCCTTTTGACCGAATTGGAACGATTTTGGCCAGTATTAAGCAGAGTAAATGATTTTAGCTTTTAGGGGGGGAAAAAAAATAAATATTTGACGGGTCTAAAAATGATTGTAATGGTCTTATGGGACTTCAAAACGGATTTTTACACCGTAGGTCGACAGACTGTAATAGTTCGGTTCTTATTGGCAATACGACATAGAAAATAAGGCTAAAAATGCTAGATTATGCTCGTAAGCCAAAATAATCATTCCAAGTTCATGATGCTAAATTTTTTATCAGTTCTTTACCAACGTAAGCTTGAATTCAACTACTTTCATCAATCTTAGGGTTTCATTGTATAGAATTTTTGGGCGAAAAATTATGATAGGTTATGCCAAAATTCTGAAAAAAGTTGTTATAAAAAATTACGACTTAATACCACGGTAATTGAAATTCCCCCCCCCACCTCATGCTTTGGATCAAACAACACCACATTATTAGGCACAGAAAACAAACATATATCTATCTAAAATTATTTCAGGGAAAAATTGTGTTAAATTTCATCTAATCGTGTGAAAATTAATAATTTTAAATCGGCTACGCTAAACATTACGCTGATAATAAATCTGAAAATCTTGACGTCGAATGCATGGGCTTTGCACATAGCATAATTATGCCCAGGGCCGGCGATAGGTTGGGAGAGGCCCTGGGCAGCATTTATGCTTGGGCCCCTTCATTTCTTCGAATTTTAACAAAAAATCAGCCCTCTTTATTTTTTGAAATTTTGACAAAAAATGAAACGAAAAAATCTTTATTTTATTTTAAAAATATAAA
>FIZR01030991.1:0-13103 GCA_900060175.1 Ferrisia virgata
TTTCCCCCATAAAATTTTTGTAAGGGGTCAAAATCAAAATTTTGCAACATTTTTGGGTTTCTCGCGAAATTTTACCCCATTTTGATAAGTTACACGAGTAAAAATGCATATAAATTTTGATTTTTACCCCTTCCAAAAATTTTTAGGGGTGAAATTTGGTCACTTTTTCAGTAATTTTGCAATTGTTACTATTGCATGATGTATGAGAGAGAAAAAAATTATGAGCGTAAAACAAAAGGCACTTTTTTTGCAGGTGAAACAAAAAAATTATCACTTCTTAAAAAAAAAAAAAAATACGACCGTGTAATGGATTTACAGCTATATTGGTGCCGAATTTGAGATCAGAAGGTTAAATTACCTAGATTTCGAAACCACACTTGAAGATATTGTCAATTTTGAATTCAGCTCAAACCTCCATTCAAGGTCCATATGGCACTCAGTGTCATGTCGATGCTGGATTCGGGATCAGAAGGTTAAATATAACAAATTTTGAATTTAGCTTCAAGGCCCCTCGGAGGATCATAACGGATTTAGAGCTTTATGGGTGTCGAATTGGAAATCAGAAGGTTTAATTTCCTAGATTTTGATATCCCACTCCGTAATGTCAATTTTGAATTTAGCCCCAAAGTCTCCCATAGATCTTTAATGGATTTAGAGACATATTGGGCCAGATTTGAGGTCAGAACTTTAAATTATTTAGATTTCAGAACCTCGCTTGAAAATATTGTCAATTTCGAATATAGCCCCAAACCATCTCCGTGGATCGTATGGGATTTGGAGCCATATAGCTTTCATACTCGGGATCAGAAAATTAAATTACCTAGATTTTGATACCCCACTCGAAAAAATTGCCAATTTTGAATTTAGCTCCATAGTCTCTCTGAGGGCTGTAACGGATTTAGAGCTTTATTAGGGTCAAATTTAAAATCAGAAGGTTTAATTATCTAGATTTCGATACCCCACTTCCCAATGTCAATTTTGAATTGAGCCCCTCCATCGTCTGCATTCTGTACGAGAATCAAAAATCAAATTAATAATCTAAATTATGAAAAAATTGTCAAAAATCGTTAAAAATTGGGTAGAAATTTACAAAAGTTGGTTAAAGGTGCAGAAAAGTAATCAAAAATGGGTGAAAATTGATTATGGTTTCGCATGTTTACTTGACTTTCAGCCTACCCAATTTCGATGCTACCAAGTAATGGTAATTTCTGATTATCTTCAATTTCTTTTACAATGGATCAGCGGATTCGTCAGGAGTGGCTAAAAGTAGGAGGTTTCCACTTTTTCTGTGTACCATTTTCAGGGCCCGAATTTATAAAAACGAGGCAAAGGGCATGCCCAAACAAAACGAAGGCGAGAAATTGAAAAAATGGTCTTTTTTAATGACAAAAAAGTACATTGCCAGGAGTTTTTTAAAAAAACTACTACCCCCCCTCCCCCCGGGCATCAATCATATTGACTACGTCTCTGCATTGGTTGACTTAACCTCGACAGATGTTTAATAGCGCATTCTGGAAAAATCATCAACAGTTGACCGTTGTCATTAGATGGTATTAGAGGACCGTCAACAGTGTGACGTCATCATTGGACTGGCATCAGAAGACAAATTTTGATGACGTAGAATGACATCTTTAGACGGATTTTATGACGGATTGATTTCATGATTTTAAGTTGAAATGTTGAAGAAAATTATAGATGTAACATCAGTGGACTTATTTAATGAAGGATTTATTTTATAATTTTATGATGTAATATTGAGGAAAATTAGAGATGTTTGAAGTTGACTTATTTCAGCATTGAAAGATGTTCCACAGCACATTCTGGAAAAATCGTCAACAGTTGATCGTCATCACTGGATGACATTAGTGGACTGTTAACAGTGTGACGTCGTCATTAGACTGACATCAGTGGAGAGATTTTTATGGTCTGGAATGATATCAGTGGACTTATTTTAGAAAGGATTAATTTTTTAATTTTAAGTTGAAATGTTGAGGAAAATTAGAGATGTTGTAAGTGGACCATCAACAGTATAACTTCATCGTTGGACTGACATTAGTGGACATATTTTATGAAGGATTGATTTTATGATTTTACGCTGAAATATTGCGGAAAATTAGAGATATTTGAAGTTGACTTAATTCAGCACTGAAAGATGTTTAATTGCACATTCTGGAAAAATCGTCAACAGTTGACCGTGATCATTGAATGACATTAGTGTACTGTCAACAGCGTGATGTCATCATTGCACTGACATTAGTGGACAGATTTTGATGACCTGGAATGACATTGGTGGATGGATTTTATGATTTTTAGTTGAAATGTTGGGGAAAATTAAAGCAAGTTGACCTTGACCTCGGATTAATTTTATGATTTTGAGTTGAAATGCCGGCATCAGTTCTCCGGTCAATAGCTGACCTTGGCCCTTTGGCCTTGAATTTATTTTAAGATTTCGAGTTGGAATGTCAAGGGAAATTAGTTGACCTCAGCCCCAGTTGATTTCATGATTTTATGTTGAAATACTAAGAAAAGCACCTGACTTCAACATTCCAACATCAGGTCCAAAAATCAAAATCGTTACATCAAGAACGTCACGCTTTCATAGATCCTGGATTGATTTTATGATTTTGAGTTAAAATTTCATCAGCTGGCCCGTCAACAGTTGACCTCGATCCTGCATTGATTTTAAGATTTCAAATTGAAATACTGAGCAAAATTAATTGACCTTTAACTCGATTGATTTTATCTACTAGCCCTCACACCTATGTATCAATTTAGCAACTCCGAGCCCATCACTACCCAACACCTCCTCTTCCTCTACGCCAACTTGAAACAAACAAGACAAATCTTAAACATCCCAGAAAACATCCACTCCATTTCAGATTCCTCCACAGTCATGCAAAAAATCCTCCTCTTAGTAAAAGAACTTGACCTCCAACACCAAATTTAAGTCCTAACCTTTCTGACCATTTTTAAACGACGGGTGTAAAAATGTTAGTAATTATAAACACCCAGGATGAAAGAAAACATTTAAAAAAATAAACTTGAAATTATAAAATCAACCTTGATCAAGGTCAACTAATAATTCTTGACATTTCATTTTGAAATCTTAAAATCAATCCACAGTCAAGGTCAACTGATGGTGGGTCAACGGATGACGACATTTCGACTTAAAATCATTGAATCAATCCTTCATAAAATGAGTTCACGAATGTCATTTCAGACCATAAAAATCTGTCCACTGATATCAGTACAATGAAGAAGGTCAACTGTTTATGGTCAGTTGTTGATGATTTTTCCAAAATGCGCTATTAAACATCTTTCGATGTTAATTTTTGAATTTCTTTCAATTTTCCTGAATTTTAATGTCTTAGTTCCATTTGATTTTACCTCACTCTCCGCGGCTGGAATAAAGTTGCTTATTGGTCAAGTTACAAGTGTGCTTACAGAGCTACTCGACATCGATAAAATTGTTAATAATTATACTTTCGTACATCTTAACCTTGACTTTGAGGTATCACACGTCAGCTCTCCAATCATGAAAAAAAATAACATTACCAATCTTTCGTGGAGCCTATGTATTAATCAAGTTCCCCTAATTATACTTGATAAAGATATTTAATAAAATCAACGCTACACTCATTCAGCAATATGACATTTAACCATACTTGCTGCCTTTCAAGTAGATACAAACAAACGCCTACAAAGAATCTCTTTCGTGTACATACTCGGGTACTTTATTCAAGTCTGAAATAATAAAAATATCCCTCTAGAGTCCGAGATACGATACGTATACGGTCTTCGGTACACTATTTCGGTTACCATTGTTACGCTATTAGTGTAACCGCTATATACGTACCAAGACCTCCCTCTGCCACCATATACGAGGTAATAATTCCACACCGAATGCCCGTACATAAATCATCGTCGCTATCTAAAAACTAATACGAATTTAAATCGATATCCTGCTACCACATTGTGGATAGTCACAGTTACAGGGTGGGATGGTGGCGATGGCGATAGCGTGGGCCATGGGCAGCGTGCAAAACATAGTATATTCAAAATGTTATTGCTCATTATCAACGTTAAAACTGACCAAAATACGTTCGTATAAAGTTTACTACAAAGCGCGCACAGTTTTAACCGGGCTACATGACAGAGTATGATATATTTACGAGATGTTTATATAAAAGCGAAAAAGAAGGGACCCGGAGTAAAATCTAATAAAAGATGTGTGTTTAGATGCGAGAATGTCTGTTACTATGTAAGATGAAGCAACAACGGTTAATTTAATATATTTTGAAACAGTCCTGCACCATAATAAGATAGAAAATAGGGTAGACTTTAAATTAAATTTTTACTCCCGAACTATACGAAGCTAGGTAGGTACACTACACGTACAGTACACGCATACAGCTTAGTTAGGTGTACTACACTTTATTTAGGTAGGTAGCTAGATAGCCAAGAAGTAGGTACTACTACTACACAGATGTACTCGTACTTTCACGTAGTCAGACTACCAAACAGGTAGTCAGTATCATGATGAATTTTCAAGTACCTAGTACCTACTACCTACTACATGCTAACTACATAGATACTACACATATCAGTATACGACTACGAGCAGAATATTCCTTCCCTTCGCACGTGTAAACGCCTCAACATCCTATAAACAAAAAATCGCTGGCAACTTCAAGTGATCTGGAAACAGAGCCATATTGAATGATGGAGTAGAACGAAATCAAGCAAAACGCGTGCAAATTTAAACGATTTCACAATCAACTTAAACCCTCCTACAGGGTTATTTTATTTTTTTTTTTTTAAAGAATTTCCACCCTACAAAATACCATATAGCTTTATGTTTTGATTTTTTTTTTTCAACTTCATTTAAATTCATGGTGAGATACGGTCTGGGAGACGTGTTCACCTACTTTTACACACCCTCGATACATTTTTCAGTATTTTTTTTTTTTTTTTTTTTTTAAAGCTTGTTTTTTTGAATCTAGCCGTTTTTCAGTTTTTTTTTTTTTTTTTTTTTTTTAAAGCTCGTTATTTTGAATCTAGCCGTTTTTCATAACGTCGCAGGGGGACTGAGCGTATGCTACAAGTTGTCGCATTTACTCATTGTTCGCAGCATTCAACTTGAAAGGTATTAAGCCGTGAAATGCGACCAAATTTACCCCCCTTTTCGATGAGTTTGAGAGCTTTTTTTTAAGGATTTTTATTGAAATACAAGACGATGATGATGATGATGATACCCGAGTAAACAACCATTGCAGTGTGGCGGTGGCTGCAGTTTACAAGCTTAAGTAAAAATTTCCCTTTTGTTGCAATCAAATTGATGCACTTTGAGTAGATAATATAATGTATGTTCTAGCGCACTCGAAGTTTTTTATATTTTTTACCCAATTTTTCTACACACTCCGCAGAATTTAAAAAATTTTGTTATTTCCAAAGTAATTATTTTGCCATATTTAGAAGAAAAAAGAACTTTTCTTGTAATTTCTTGCGAAGTTAACTCATCAAATTTTCAAATGTTTGTATCAATTTTCAATTTATTACCTACATTTTTTGTAAACATTCCAGTCACGAAGTAGTTTATCAAATTCACCTAATAACTATACTCCCAGATGTATCGCTAAAGATAAAGTATAAAGAGGCAGGTGATTGTTAAAAATTTACAGTAAAAAAAAATTAACCAGATTTAATAATAAAAATAAAAAAAATCGACATCTAATTTGGATGGGAAGTTATGCCAGGAACAGCCTCAGAAAATTGAAAAAAATCGCCCCAAAATCCCCACATTTAGGACTGTAAGGGGGTGAAGTGGGGCGGAAGCACATCTAAAGCCCCTACTAAATGTATATACTTAATTTCAAGTTCCTAGCTCAATTTGAAAGGCAGTTATGCGAGGAACAAACTCAAAATGAAGGTAAATTGATCAAAAAACTACATTTTTGGGACCGCCAGGGTGTGCAATGAGGCTGAAAAGTCGAGAAACCACAAATGGCACATTTAACGCCCCTACTAAATGCACATACCAAATTTCAACTTCCTAGCCCGATTTGGTGGGAAGGGGGAGTTGTGCAAGAAACAAACTTAAACTTAAGAAAAACCAACCAAAAAGCTGCAATTTTAGGACTGTGAGGGGATGCAATGAAGCTGAAAGGTCAACTTCCTAGCCTTATTTGTGTGGGAGGGAGGAGTTATGCGAGGAACAAACTCAAAATTAAGAAAAATCTATCGAAAAACTACGTTTTTTGGACCGTGAAGAGGTACGAAAGGGCTAGAGTCAAAACCCCGAAAAGGCATATCTACGGTCCCTACTAAATGTACACATCAAATCTCAACTTCCTAGCTCAATTTGAAGGAGAATTTTGCGAAACAAACTCAAAATTTAGAAAAACTTACCAAAAAACTGCATTTTTGGGACTTTTTTTTTTCGTTCACCATATCAGCCTATCTAGTTTTCACTTTATCGCATGGTATGGATCATCGCTCACTTAATTCTAACTTAAACTATTTAATAATCTTAATCTAATTTTCAACTAATATCTTCTCTTCTTCTTCTTAATTATATTTAAACGACTGGTAACTTGAATAACTTCTTCTCTTTGCGTTAAAACTTCGGTGGTACATCCTCTTCTTCGTTGCGTTAGGGCAGGGCATGTCAAATCCGTGGTTTCTTAGAAAGAGAGGGAGGCAGGTAGCTGGCGTTCGATAGTCTAAGGTAGCACTGTATTCCTGGCAGTATACCCATAGGGACTATGTCCCTCTCAATGGAATCGATCTCACTACTAGCTAGCATGGCTGCGTTCGGATACTTGAAGGATCGACCCAGCCTCAAAGCGAGGGCTGCTACTGTGCTATCTGAGCAAAGGTTGCGAAAGGCCGGCTCCCATACAAGAGTAATTTCGGCAAAGGACACGACCACTGATCGCTATTCAGTTCGGCTTGTAGGGTGTTCCTGGCTTGCATCCTGGTTTTGTCAGGACAGTTGAATATGATATGCAAGCTGTTCTCAACTACTCCACCTATGGCAGTTCGGAGTCTACTAAGCCTACATACCAAATTGTAGCTTCCTACCAAAATTTAAAGAGGGAAGGAAGGGATAGAAAGGAACAGCCTTTTTATAAGCTAAAAAATGGGAAAACCATTATATTTACCCTCCTAACTGGCTTGCATGGCTGATTTTTGAAACTGTAATACAACTTTGGATTCTGTATCTATTGGCTCAAAAAGAAGCAATTTTTTTAATTTTAACTCTTCAGCACCCCTCCCCAAATTTGAGCATAATTGAATTTTGACGCGACATAATCCCCACTCCAGAATATCGATCTGAGCTTATTTCCCAAATTTAATCGACTTTGTTCGATATCGAGCTGAATGAATGATAAGAATCTGACATGGTGAAATGGCCAAAAATGGTTGTAATGGTCTTCTAGGACTCCAAAACGCATTTTGTTGATACCTCCCCCCCCCCCCATACGTCGTAGTAACAGCCTGGTTTTCATTGACAATAAGATATAGAAAATCATACTAAAAAGTCACACTTGAACATTTCTCTTGTAATGAATAGTTTACTCATAGGCGAGTCAGGTATAAATTTCAGCGAGCCAAAAATTAAATTAGTCTAATGGCGGGGTTTTTATATTCGCGGGATTCGATTTTGACACCCATTTGAGCTTTGGACCCAAATTGACCTTCTGAAAGGGAGGTTCAAAATTCAAAATTTGCCAAATTTTTTTACATTAGTGTCAATTTATCAAGCTCCGAAATTCTCTTAAGACTTTAATAGGTTCAAGATTCCAAAATAGCACATTTGAAAACTCATCAGCACCCCATTTTTGGGCCAAATTCGGGTGCAAAAGCTAAAACTTTCATTTATCTAAAGCAGTAGATTATAAATCTCGTAAATTGACTGCAGTGTCGAAAATTTGGAATATTTTGGATTTTGAAACCCCTCCCCTTCACAGGTCTAATTTGGATCCAACGCTTAAAATGTTGTCAAAATTGAATTCCAAGAATTGAAAATTCTTATTTCTATGTCTTCTAACGTAGGTTACACAAAATTTTAATTTTTACCCTGCTCTTGACCTTGAAGAGTTGAAGGTGTCAATAAAAATGACAAAGGATCACATTTTTTCAACAGTTCATAATTTTTTTGAACATGTTACACCCCTCTTTGAGCACCTGAAAAAAATATTAATGCTATACTTCAGAGTATAACTAAACTTTAAAAACAATTCTAGCTTTTGCTTCTACCAATTTTTCTCAAATTTTCAAAATTATCAACCTCCCTCCCCCAACCCTCCAAAATATTCAAAATAACATTGAAAAAATCCTCAAATATGCACATACGTAGTAAGTATTATGTATAAAAATTTCAACCTTTTAAAACCAATCTCTCCCCCCCCCCTCCACCCAAAATATTGAATTCTGAACATATACGGTCATGATACTAAAGTAGGAGTGGAGGGGAACGGGTTAAAAAAATTTTCAAATGATTTTAGGGCAAAATCAACATTTTGGGTGAGTTTCATCGCAATCGGCGAAAGAGCGGATCACACTGTTTTATCGTAGGAGAGCCTTTGTTGTCAAAACCTGGCAAAATATGCAAAATCATAACTGGTTTAAATTGGAAACACAGTATTATTCCAGAATAGTTTAAAGTTGCCGAGGTGTAATTATGACTGGACTGCAGCCCTAAATTTGCCAAAAATCGTCCAGTCTTTGTCGCAAATACGATATAAACGTATTAAAATTTGAATTAAAACCAAAAAGGATACAATGAAATCATTCGAAATTTAATACCTGTCCTTTTTGAGTTCTTTATTAGATCTTTTTATGATCGCAAAGTTGATCTATGAGTATGAAAATATTTAGTTCCTTTGTTTTTGTAAATTTTAAGCGAACGAGTGCACGAAAACGTAGATATAAGAGTTACAAAAATATATATACATTAAAAAAACGAAAAATCAAATTTTATATTATCAATAAGTCATCTGATTTTAATTTCAAATCAATTTTTCACTCAAAAGTTGACGCCAAAAATGTTGAGCTTCTACTGCGGTGTGCTTAAGGACCTCCAAATGTACCTGGTAACCTTCCAACCCCGAAAGGAGATTGGTTTGGATCAGATTGCGATGGCAAAAAGATCCAATCAAGAACTCAAAAAGCATGTAATAAATTTCGAATGATTTTATTGCATTCCTTTTGGTTTTAATAATTTATAACTTGAAAAATAAGAGTGATAGGGACCTGAAGGAGAGAATCATTTTGAAAGAGCAAACTCGATGCTATACTCTTGATGCATAATATTGGCATGTTACTTCGAACTTTTTTAAAATATTTCAAAAACAAAATTTTTTGCAAGATTTTTTTTACATGTTCTTTTACATTCAACTCTCATTTATTCTTCTCCTAATCATCCAATCATAATTTTCTTGGTCCCAAATTATTCGTCAGACTTTCCTCCACAAATCAGGACAAGCAGGAAAAATTTACTATTTTCGTTCAAGAGTTACAATCAACGTTTTGCCTTGGTTGAAATTGGGAAAATAATACAATTCCAGAATAGTTTAACGATGGCGAGATGTAATTATGACTCGACTGCGGCCCTAAAATTGCCAAAAATCGTCCAGTCTTTGTCGCAAATGCGATATAAACGCATTAAAATTTGAATAAATGTAAGCATGAGAAAATTTTAGTCTAAAAAAAAAGCACAATTAAAAATGTTTTCTTAACCAAAAATGTACGTTTGTGTGTGCTAAATAAAATTTTTTTAGCAATAAAACTTGCTTTTTTGCCAAGTTTTGGAAAAATTTAGTACTCAAGGTACTCGTAAAATTTTGTAAAATCAGTTGGTAAAATAGGTAAAAATTAGTTGGTAAATTTGAAGCTCACCCCTCCCCCTCCCCCTCCACCATCAGCACATCGCTTCGTAAGGCACCTGAAAACGCAACAAAATATATTCCAAACTGAGGTGAGATTACGTAATGCGGCCCCAAATAAAACTTTATATCTACATTACACGTTATATGGTGGGCACTGATGTAAGAATTATAAGCCTATTGCAGAAAACGTCGAAACAAAGCAGACAGCGCAGCGCGGTGGTGAGGTATACGCAATGAAAAATGGATACGAACGAACAAGGTGAAAATGTAAAGAAAGATGAAAGAAGGAAAAAAAAAAATAGGTATACTCGGTCCCCTCTGAGTTTTTACAAAAGCATCTAACAAAAATTCAACGTTCTTGTTTTTCATCTTTCGCGCTGCGGTGTTCGTGACGAATATCAAGTTTTTATTTAGAATCGATTTTCTCCTGTGGGAGATTTACTTTTCGAAACTCTACCTACATACATTTATGTATATGGATGCGAGTGTGTTGAATGATGATAAAAAAATAAATAAATAAATAAATAAACAAAACAATGAAACTAAAACACAAAGCCCCATGATAAGCAAAGAATTTCATTTGCGTGAAAAATACCAACGAAAATTACACCTACGTATATGTATATTATGCAAATTAGGATAAAAGACGTTAATAAAATTGCATAATCGGTTCGCCGTATTTTTGGATATTTCGCAGGTGTAACCTGGGCGGGCTACGGTTATAGCTCGCACATTCGCATTATTTGCGCTAATAATAACGTTATACGGTAAAATTTTCACGTGTGTGAATCGATCGGCGTGTGTGCTGGACGGTGTTTCGGGCAGGACGGGCACAAGCAGCCAGATAAGGGATGTGTGGTTTGTTTGTGATTCGAATCATAAGAGAAGAGAAAACGTTTTTCTACGTAATTACCAACGATAAATCAAAACCGAGCGCCATCGCAATCGCCACCGGTACAAATACGTTCGTATGGCTATATATAAAAATATCCGACACGGCGAGAAAAATTCTTCTTCGAACGTTTTCGAGCGAGCTGCTTCGAACTCAGTGTAAAAATTACAATTCCAATACAAAGCTGGTAGAAAAATTTTACTCGTAAATGTCATCGCGAAAATACGTTGAAAATTTGCAATCGTTGACGAGAATGGGATGGAGTAATAACAAAGACGTAGATTGAAGGGAGACCCTGGGGGGTGGTGGAAGGTGGGCGAAAAAAAAACACCAAAAAATACATCCATCCAAGTTCGTTGGTGTGTACGATACGATGAGCGACGTGTCGTAAGTATACAAAAATGTTGAAATTTGATTGGTCGTTGGATTGCCATCCGAAAGAAAGTAGAAGAAAGAAAAAAAAAACCGCACCGACGAGGAGAGTGAGATGAGATGAAGAAAGAGATGGAAAAACGTCGTCGGAGACGCGAAAAGAGGAAAAAATTAAAACGAAATGTGCTCGAGTAAAAAGAAAAATAAAATTTAGTGCGACACAGTTGAAGAGAAGAGGAGGCAGGAAAAAAATGGTCAAAAGCGAGTATGAAAGTAAGATGAGATGGAGGTGGGCTACCACAAATAGATAGGGCGCGTGAAAGTTTAATTCGAAGATAGAGAAGAAGACGCCACGCCAGCCACACCACGATAGCGAAAAAAAAAAAGAAAAAAAGAAAAAAAAAGGAAAAAGGAAAAAGAGAAAAAAAGAAAGGGACGAAAAGAGAAAGCGTTATCGATCGTGCGAAGAAGTTACGATGGTGGTAGCTGTGGGCAGAGCGAGCGGTAGCCCGAGTTATCGGTCTCGCGCATTTTCTTTTAATGTTTCTTCCTCTCTCGTGTACGTCGTATACATCTCTCTCTCTCTCGCTCTCTCTCGCTCTGCTGGTATGTTCTGGTCCATGCAGCCGCTCTCGGATGATGGTGCGGTAAGGGTACAGCACAGGCGAAATTTCGCTTTCAAGCCGAAGGGCTGGAAGGAATGACATGAATGTAAAAGACGGGCACGCACGGTTGCGATTTTCAGACAAGCACCCACCAACATATACACACACACACACACGCACACACTGGTACGGCACGTTGCGTTGCGTTGCTGCTGTCCCCAGCCCTTACCCCAGCCCCAGTTGAGCCGTTGCGCTGCTACAATTGCCGCTGCTCTTCTTTTACTCTTATATAAATAGTCGCCAGAGGGTGACGTTCATTAGGAAAATTGCGCTCGAATATTATACGAGGACGACGAGGACGAAGAGGACGAGGACGACGTAGCCCAGCGCAGAGGTACAAGAAGAGAGGTGCAATGCGAACAACGAACTTGTCAGTTTTGTCCCTTAATGGAGCGGGATTAATCTTTCCTTTTAACTCTTATATCCGACGTTCTTCCGCGATTTCTAATTTTTTCTTTATACTCTCGTTCGTCTTCTCTCTTATGTGCGCGCTGTCTTCTTTACTACCATCTTTCGTCGCCGGCTATCGTCATCCTACACGGCGTATACGTACCGTGTACGTGTACATGTACACGGTACATTTGTGGTACCTTTATAAGTACTACCGCTATGCTCGACGTTATACTCGTACTCGTACTCGTGCGATGAAATTGCGTCGTCGTTCGCGTCCATGTTTGTATTGCTCGTCGTTCTTGTGTAGAATTACTCACTCACCCAACTTCTCCCACAATCTACGATTTGTTTTTCCGCCTCTATTAGCGGAACCAGATACCTAGAAAGGAATTTCAGATTCAACCAAAATCTGGCCAGAATAATAATACGAGAATTGTCTACGTTTATCGTGTTTACCGATATTTCAATCGCCCCAAACAAAAATATAAAAAATATTCTATTAATATCGTAAAAGTTCGAGGTTCGAGTGAAAAAAAAATAAAAAAAAAAGTATAGCGCTGATTTTCGTGACATTGTACAACCATGAAATAGGGCTGAAAAGGCGAGACCCTCAAAAGACCCATCTAGGGCAGCTTCTAAATAAAACATACATAATTTCAAGTTCCTGGTCTAATTTGAAAGAGAGTTATGTGAGGAACAAACACACCAAATGAGAAAAAAAACGAGCAAAAACCTCCATATTTAGGATTGTAAGGGGGTGAAATAGGGCTGAAAAGGCGAGACCCTCAAAAGACACATCTAGGGCACCTAAATAAAACATACCTAATTTCAAATTCCTGGCCTAATTTGGAGGGGAGTTATGCGAGGAACAAACTCAAAAAATGAGGG
>FIZR01030996.1:0-14843 GCA_900060175.1 Ferrisia virgata
AAAAAAAAATATTTTTTATTGAAAAAAAAAAAAAAAAAAAAAAAAAAAAAAAAACTCACAGCTAGTAAATTATCTTTAACCGCATCGGTTAACAAGTGGCTTTTTACTAGAAGCATTAATTTTTCGAAATCTGACGCTGAAATGAAGCCAGTACTGGAATGATCGAATTTTCTGAACGCTTCGGTACCACATTCTTCATGAAAATCCTATGAAAAATTGTTCCATTTATAGTTCCAATTTACAAGAAATGATTACTAAAATGAAAATATTTACGTGTAAAAACTGAGCAAATTCGGCATAGTGAATCAATCTTTTTTTATCTTTTCCAAAATATAATTTCATAAACAAACTGCTATCGATATCGAAGGGCATTCTTCGATACAATTCGGTTTTTCTAATTACTCTGGCGAATTCATCTAAGAAATAAAAACACCCAATGAGCTAATAATCAAACGAACCGGGTCGGGTAAATATTCAACACTAAACCGAAGTACCGAACCCAATAAGACCAGTTCCATTTAAATCGAATAACTGAAAAGCAGTTTTGTAGAGTGCATCTGGATCACATAGATGTCCTTCTAAAGCTTGAAATTCGGCAAATGAAATTAACCTGTGCAAATTTAAGAAATTATACATACATTACGAAGTAATGTCGTAAACTATTAAATAATTCATTACTCATTACTAACCCATCTTTAGTGGTATCAGCTATTCCGGCAAACAATTTGATTGATTCTTGATTGCTTTCACCTTCAGTAAGAATACCAAGAAACTTCTGAATGAAATCATTGGCAGCGATGAATTTTTCGCCATCTTTTTCTACCGCCGCGTACTAAACAGAGAACAAATTAAGAATTGGAACTATGAACGAGAAAAGGAAATGAAAAATGATTATACTGATACTAACTTTATTGAATATTTCCCTTAATTTATCCGTGTCGGCGCGTTTATGGTACTCATGGGTAACAGCAGGCTGGATAAACAACCGTATCAATTACTCCTTCAATCAATATCGTAAAGTGAAATTTTTATTATGTGATCTCGTAATGGACTTACCTCATGACAGTGGACTTTTTTCACGAATAAATTCTCAAGATTATTAATAACCATTCTTTTTTATCGAATTGTTTTATAGTAATGAGCGAATACTCATGAATTCTTATCCTCCAGTAAGTTCGACAAGGGGAAGATCACTCGATCGTAACGGAGTAGTATGACCAATTCACCGACAAAGAACGAACTAGACTCACGTAGTAACGTACAAGAATGAAGTTCAAGATCTATAATTACATTTTAATACCACTATTTAATAATTACAGTACTAAAAAATGTAACCTAAGCGGCAATACGATCATTCTCGTTCGTGTTCGGGAACATACGGAATTACTGATACAGTTTTTAAAAAATTCAAACAAAAATGTATTTCTACGAGAAATGTAATATCTTACATAATTATGGTGGCAACACTGAAAATTTTTGATGAATAAAAATTTTCCAAATGTTTTTAGAAAACATCATTTGCTTTAGTCATAAATACGAAAATAATTGCAAAAATTATATATTCCATTTCAAAAATTTGTTTTTAATAATTTTGAAAGAGATTTTTTCCAAAAAATTGATGAAAGAAAAAAAACACAATTCATAAGACGATTTCTCGAAAACGCAATCGAACAATTTTTATCATTTTATCAAAAAAACAAAAAAAACAACAACAACAAAAACAATGATAACAATGATTAAAAATTTTGAAGTTTTTGAAATTTGAAATTTTTTTATGTAATTGAGAAACATTGTCCCGCCTTTGGCAATTATTGAGTATTGTCATGGAGAAAATGCAAATGGATAATGAATTAGCATTACATCTAGTCAAACACGGAGGAACCTTTATTTTTCTAAATGTCCCGGTTGGAATTGAGTTTGGTATAGACATGAAATCGTGGACTACCGGAGAAAAATTTAAAGGCGTTAAAATGATTCCACCTGGACCACATTTCATTTATTACAAGTTAGCATTGCTGATTTCAGAGGTTTAGAATAATCAAGTTTTCAATACTCATTTCTAAAGAGTTGATGTTGTGTTTTAGTATGAAAGATAAATATGGGAATGAAGCACCTAGATCTGGATTTTTTCATTATTTCAATGAATCTGAAGTTTTAGTGAAAAAGTGGGATACAGAAGCTGAAGATATCAGTACAGAAGGTATTTCGCTCGCTTAACGTATTACGATTGTAATGTTAAAACCATACATACTCATTTTGGTTCATTCATTTCTTGTTTACGTGTTCCGATAAAAGAAGTAGATAATTTCCAGTGTAATTTGATAGAATTCGACCAATTCTTAGGACCATATCCTTTTGATGTCTGGGATAAATGGAAATCTTTATCGAAGCATATATCAGGTATGTTGTATCTATGTAGTTGTTTTCACATTCTTATCGTTTTAGCTGAATCTCTTATAAACAGCTTTCTCATTTCAGAACGAGTTATCGAAAAATTAATACCACAATGTAAGTTAATTAGATCAGCGATTGATTTCATTCCTGTAGAAAAGAAAGATAATTTTGGAACCAAAAAAAGATGGAGTAAAGGTAAAACAGAAGAAGAACGCCAAGAAGATTTATTACCAGAGTTAGTTCCAGTATCTGAGATGCGAATAAGGTTTGTAAATTTGAAATAATGAGTATATTTTCTTTTCCTATCTAATCTCCTTGGATTATTTTATAGATTTACAGAAATGCCTGATCGTCGTTATCCAAAAGGAGCTAGTCCTTCTGAAATCACTTCTCATTATTTAGATTCTACTTACGCTCTGAACAAAATGCTATCCTCGTGTAACAGGTTCGTTTATGAACGCAACAGTCAAGCTTTGTTTTTATCACTATTTAAAAGTTTTATAATTATTTCAGTCCGGTGGAATTTGTCGGAGAGATACAATTCGCTTTCGTTTGCTTCCTACTTGGTTTGAATTTGGAGGCTTTAGAACAATGGAAAAAATTGATCCAACTTTTATGTTGTTGTGAAAAAGCCATAATCCGATATACGAATATGTATGCAGAATTAATTTTATGTTTAGAAGTTCATCTTGAAGAAATACCCGAAGATTTTCTCGTCGATATCGTAGCAAATAATAATGTAATTTATAAAAGCTTAAGAGAATTATTCGCTACTCTGGGAATTTTGAAAAATCAAGTGGACGGTTCACTGTATTGTAAAGCTGATCGATTTAAACAAAAATTAACTACGAAATTTGGTTGGGATTTCACAAATTTAGAAGTAGAAGAAGATGATGAAGCACCTGTTGTTGTTCAGCTTTGATTTTATTGTGCAAGTTTTGGAAATCGCTGTATCTAATACGCAGACTGTGATGCTTCGATTTATGACGTGAATAATTTTTCAAGTACAAATCTTAAATATGAAATTCGGAAATAAAGAAAACAACTGAAACGTCAATCCAGTGGATAATTTACGTGAAACTTGGACGAGTATTTGTGTTTATTCTGAAAAAAAATTATTGATATGCTCCCCTAAAAACATATTTTCGTACGTTAGTGCCGTGTTATTACGATTACGGTATACCTATCACGTAATACGAATCCGGCATAGAAGATAACAAATATATTTCGATGATTAAGAATAAAAAACGCCAGTCGATAGGTAATCTGTTTATTATTAAATTACATATGTATGATGTTTTTTTTATCAATGAAAATGAAACATAGAAAAAAGGAAAAAGGCAATAAAGTAAATTTACAAAGTTATTACATACTCATTACAGGTATATTGATGTGATAACGTACGAAATTTAATAAAAATAATGTTAAGAATAACTTATTTAATAATTCACATTTACAAAATAAAAACGCAGTTCTGCCTTTCAACCTGCGACGGTACTCAACAAAGTTTTGAACTTAAAATAATCTTGTTTCCAAACATTACTTTCAAGTATATCACAAATGGTTATAGAATAGTATTGAACTAAACACACTGGAAGAAAATACTGTATCTACCAAAGTAGAGTTTTTAGGAATTAAACTCAATGTTTATCGTCGTCCAGAATACCCGACACTTCCAAATTCATTTTATCGTGACGATTCTTATTTCCCGTACCGCTTTTTTTCTCAACTGTTTTAAAAGAGCTTGGCACAGCTTGACCATTTCCAGACTGGATTTGTTTTGGAAATTGTTCCATAGCACTTTTACCGTAAATCAATTCTGGATGTTCGTTTAATGTATCAGTTAACGCAGCCAATAAGATATCTGTTGAAAACAATTGAGATTAGAATTTTATTAAGTACATGCTCAGAAATTATTTCAACGAAATGAGAGTATGAGCACGTTAGATCGATAGTTAGATACTCACCTAAAACTTTACGTTCGATATTTCTCGATATATGACCTTCTTCTACTTGTGCTTCTAAAAATGATGTGAATTGCTTTAACGATTCTTGAGCTTCAAAGCCATCTAAACAAAGAGTTTCAATGTGTAATTAAAATCAATATTACGAATAACAATTATTTCACTACTTTTTCTGGTTTTGAAGTACTTCGACTTACTCATCGAAAAAGACTGGTAGAATAACACTTTAGCTAATTCATAAATTACACCTTCCATCGACGATTCGGAAAATAAACTCTCAAAACCCTGTAACTTTTCAGCCAAGTTCTTGTAATCTTTTTCCAAGAACCGGAATTGAGCACCATCGTCAATATAATTCTCTGGAGTTTCAACTTCATCTCTATTATACCGGTAACCTAATACGGAATTATATACAATTATTTTTACTTTACAAGAGATGAAATCACGATCAGTTATTTAGATTAATTTACAACATGATGACAAGTAAATCGATAATGATGGTGAAAATCTTACGTGTGTTTGAATTTTCAAAATTCTCTTCATTGTATGCTCTTTTCAAAAATTTATTCTGTATCAATTGTTGAATATCTCTCAAATCTGATAGAGCTTGATTCATGTCGACTTTGTTATTACGTGAATTTTCGTACATTTCCATGTAACGTCGTTGTTCCTGTACATAAAATAGAACGTATTCGTACTTCGTAGGTAAGTATTTTGAATTAAATTTCAACGGACGAATTTATCTACATGCTAATACCGAATGAAAAAGATGTTGACGTATTTTTAAATTATATTAACCCATTTTCAAATTCTATAACCGTCAAAAGGTAATGATTATATTTAATTATTTCTTAACAGAGTGACACTGCTAATTACGAAAAAAAATACGTGATACGTTTTTTAAAGTGTCATTATTACACTGATGTCGATCTTTAGACTCGTGGGAGCTGGACTACTTAAAATAACGAATCTCGAATATCTTTTAAAAGTGGTGGAAAAATTGTTAATTTCATTTTTCGCATCAAACCTGGGATTTAATTGAAGGAGAAAAGTTTTGAAAATTAATTTTATATTACGTTAGAGAAATTTACTGGCGGTGTGTGTGAAAATTGGAAAACCAAGTTTCGTAGAAGGACAAACCTGCAATTAGAAGTAAACACACACGTGCTCCCAAAGAATGAAGAAAATGGAGGGCTATGTGTATTATGTTTTTTGAAGTAATTTTTTTCCATTCGTAATCTCGTAAGAGATAAACGAGTAAATACGATAGTTATAAATAAAAAAATTGCTAAATAAATGTATAAAAGTTATATACGTGTTAGGAGTACTTTAATCGAAAGTCTGTGCTCGGATTAGTGTCGAACGTATAGTTAATGTTGTTTTTATACGATTTTTAGATATCTGTACGTATATTTCATGTAATTCCAAGTCAGTAAACGAAGTATTTTTGATCTCAATTTACAGCCATAATATTCCATTTACATGGTTGAAAATGCTTTTACAGTAATTGGAAATACATTAATCTATGCCGTATAAAGAAACAAATCACTTTACCTGTTTCTTATCTCTCAAATCATTTTCCTTAATTGTATTTAAAATCGATTTGATTTCTTGCAAATAAGCAATGGCTTCATCTCTGTCCATCTGTTTACGCAGGATAGAAAATAACGTTACTTATGAAGAATTCAACATTTACAATAATTCAACAAAATCGACGAACGTACGATTCCGAGTTGCAGATAATTTTCTATAGCCATCGTAACAGTTCTTTCATCTCCGGTTTGATATATATAATCAGCCATTTCTATCGGTAAGTATTTTACCACATTTGTCATTTTGAATTGATCCAACTGTATTCGAAAAAAAAAAATGTGAAACAAGATCATAGTTAATAATTCAATAGGGCATAGAATACGATATGCTATTAATTATACGAGCTACAGGTCAGTATTCAGTCTACCTACGGCGGATGTATAGATAGATAGTGAATTGGACAGTTTCGTGTAATTTGATAAATTACAGCGAAATATTCTACAGCTGTAAAATTCTATTCGTTTGTGGGTTTTTAACCTTTGATATATCGACTGAAACTGCGTATAAACGTGAAATGTAGGGTACCACCTTTTCAGTTTTCAGGAAATAAATGAAAAGGGTTGTCGACATCTATTAGTTATTTTCTTTTTGAGGAAGTGTTGGATGACGATGAAAATAGCAGCAGGTGTTTTGAAGGATAATTTGTTGATTTATAGTAAAGTAATACGTACGGCTTGTTTAAAATTTAAACTAATACCTTTTAAAGAGTAGTCAACATGTGAATGAATAAGATGCCTTGCATAAGTTTAATATCTTTATCTATTCATCTCCATAAGTTTAGAAGTATATGAAGAATTATTCAAAGAGAAAATGAGAAAATGGTGTAGGAATACCTCTTATGAGTTAGCGAAACAAGATGAAAAGAAATGAACGTATAATAAAAGAAAATAACCAGATAGCTACAACAAAGTGGAAAATATTTTTAGAAAATAATCCAGTTAATTTTCACCGTACACTCCTGCGTGTACTGTACTTCTGTAGTCTGTACGAACTAAGAAAAAATTTCTATCGTTTCAGGTTTATAGAAAGAAAAATGAATTGAGAAAAAAATTTATTCACGTTGTGCTCGTTCGGCGTAGCTTAAAATTAAAGAAAATAATCCAGTCGCAAATATCTTTTATAAGCTTAGGATATTTAATCCGGGTGACAATAATAAGCCTGCTCGAGCTTTTATTTCAATTACACCGCGTCAAAGTAAAATGCGAACTATTCCGAGTGTAAAATTAAAATGGGAAAAATTGAAGCGTTTCCTTAGCTGTAGGTTTTGAAAGAATGAATAAAAAAAAATTTACCAACCAAATTATTAGCTACGGCGTTTTCTGCGCTCCAATGCTTTTGCTTGACGGGTGCCATTTTCTTTTGAAAGTTCTCTCGTATTTGTACATTATCTTGTAACCATTTATGATTGCTTTTGGGAGCAATTTCGATTTCGGTGAGGATTTGTGTTTTCGGCGGCACCGATTCTGATTCTTGTTTCGAATCGATTTTTTGTTGAACTCGTTCCATTAACTCGCCGTTTTTGTTTACTAGAAGAAGTATAGAAGAACAAAAAAAAAAAAAAATTGAAAAAAATGATCATAAATTGCTATTTTTATACTTTATAGTTGACTGGAATCGAGTCTAAATGCTTTTCTAGTTGGATTTTTTTTAGTACTATTTTTTAATAAGATATCTAAAACGTTGGATTTGCTTCCCACGCATGTATTTGGTACCTAATACGACGTATGTTGTGTTTTCTAACTGGACTTAGAATGAGGATAAAATGCTTACTTTGTTCACTGAGTTCAGCGTGTTGTTCTTTTTTACCGTTGACATTTATACCGGAGAATTTCTGCGATTTAGAAGCCGCTAAAGAAATTCCGTCTGAAAAATCAAAGCATAAAGTTTAATTTCATCTCTGTAGCGAGTGCTTTTTTTTTTTTTTACTTCCCGGTACATTTATGGTATCGAGTCTTTGTTGAAATATCGTTCGATATACTTGAGTTATAGGCTATGTCGTACATTCAAAGTGCAACAACTGAAAGCGTTTTCGAGCGTTTAAACGACCTTTTTTTTTTTTTTTTTTTTCGTGTTACTCTTTTCATGAAAGATTGTACGTCATATTGGGAATATTTCGATTTCTATAGTATTTGGGTCAACTTTTCTTCCCGGTCAACAAGTTTTTCAAAGATTTATCGTTATATGCAATTTTATTCATGTAACTTTACTTTTGAAATATTTATTTGCATATTATGTGTAGCTCTATAAAGAAAAGAAAAGCTTACCAGATGATTTTAAATTTTTCAGTTCACGTACATTCTCGTCTTCTACCTGTAAGATAAACAAGTATCTGTGTCATTTTAAGACGGCTTTGTAAGGGTTTGTTATGATAACAAAAGACGAGCTCCTTTAAACAAATTATTATTTCGTATCGAATAGAATGTCAGCTTAGGTTCAATATCATATTGAACGGAAAAGTGATAAGTTTATTGATGAGTGTTAGTTGCGCACCCATTAACTTGCTTTCTTCTACTTATAGGTACCAGTTTTCTTTTTTCAAAAATACTTACGTAAATAGCTATAAAATAACGAGAAGATACCTTGAGAATTTTAAACCATTCGACTCGTTTTCTTATTTATTTATTTTTTTTTTTCGGTACATTATGCAGGTAATCCATTACGTGACATTTTTAGCGATACGAACGCTTTTAAAGGTATTGTAAAGGGCTGTAGTCAAGGTCAAATTAAAAATTTTTATTTCAAGTTCATTGTATCGTATGCGATTAGAGTAAAAATTTCAATATATCACTATATCAGATGTGATTAATTTATTATTAAAAAATATGCAACTTTTTTTTTTCAGCAAAGTTAATAATTTATTGTAAAGTTAATGTGTTTCTTGGTCTTTTTAAAATAGTAGTATCTAGTTGAAAAACCCTCCTTGGGCAACGATTTAAACTTATTTGATAGCTATCTATTTAAATTTAAACTTTAAACACAGATTTTAAAGAAGATTCAAAATTATTCACAATCACTGATTTTTAATTGAAAAGAGGAAATTTCTTGTCGAAGTGTTCATTTGATTTCTGTGAAACTTAAACACATAGATTTTTTTTTTTTGTAATTTATTGACGAGGTCCAATATAATAATTATGGTTTAGGTAACTCAGACTCACCTGTTTTTCATAGTCTGGTGAATTATATACGTTCACATTTTCACCACCTGTGGAAAAAAAAACTTTTATTAAAAAAAATGAATAATATTATACTTTCTGAAAGCAATATTTATAATTGTAAGTGCTAATTCCGTTTTCTAATTTGCAGAAATCATTTAAAATTTTCAAGTTTTGCTTGATTTTTAGCCTGATTTTCTATGTCATAACGTCAATGAAAACCAGGCAGTTATGGACTATCGACCAACAGTAGATGGAGGGGAGAATATCCATAAAATCTGTTTTGCAGTCCTAAAAAACCATTGAGACCATTTTTGGTCATGCCAGATGTTTATTTTATTTTATTATTTTTATTTTTAAATTTTTTCATTTTTTTTTGTTGAAACTGAAAACCATTTGCTCAGCTTGATATCGACCAAAATAGGTCAAATTTGAGTAGTAGACTTGGAATTGCAACGGATTTGATATTTTTGAGTGGGGATGACCCTGAGTCAAAATACAGTTATGCCCGAGATGCTAAAATGAAAAAAAATTCTTAGTTTTCAAATCACTCGATAGAGAATCAAAAGACAGGTTAATTAGAAGGGGAGATATTGGAGTTTTTTCCCTTTTTGACTAGAAAAAAGGCTGTCCCATGTATATTGCCCCTCCGAATTGAACTAAGAGATTTAAATTTTACTTGTAGATTTAGTAGGGGTCCTAGATATATCTTTTCGAGGTTTCAACTTTTCGACCTCATTGTCCCCCTCCCCTTACAGTACCAAAAAAGTGGTTCTTTGGTCGGTTTTCCGTATTAGCCTGATTTTCTATGTCATATTGTCCATGAAAATCATCAACAAAATCCGTTCTGGAATCTTAGAAAAGACCATTCAGATAATTATTTTTATTTTATTTTTTTTCCTCCGAAACTAAAATCCAATTGCTCAGCTCGATACCGACCAAATAAGTAAAATCCGGGGAATAGACTTTGATTGGTGGCGGATTTGATATTCTGGAGTGGTGTTGATCTGGGGTCAAAATTCAGTAAAGCTCAAATTTGGGGGAAAGGGTGCTGAGGGGCTGAAATCGCAGAAAAAAATTTTTTTTCAGGTCAATTGATAGACAATATAATTTTGTACAACATATCCAAAAATTAGCCTCCGAGGTCAATTAGGAGAGAAGATATGGGGTCAAAATTCAGTAAAGCTCAAATTTGGGGGAAAGGGTGCTGAGGGGCTGAAATCGCAGAAAAAAATTTTTTTTCAGGTCAATTGATAGACAATATAATTTTGTACAACATATCCAAAAATTAGCCTCCGAGGTCAATTAGGAGAGAAGATATGGGGTCAAAATTCAGTAAAGCTCAAATTTGGGGGAAAGGGTGCTGAGGGGCTGAAATCGCAGAAAAAAATTTTTTTTCAGGTCAATTGATAGACAATATAATTTTGTACAACATATCCAAAAATTAGCCTCCGAGGTCAATTAGGAGAGAAGATATGGGGGTTTTCCCCTTTTTTGACCTTAAAAATACCCATTTTCCTTTCATCTTTCATTAAAATCGAGCTAGGAAGCTGAAATTTGGCATGTGAATTTAGAGGTCCTACATGTGCCTTTTGGTGGTTTTGACTTTTCAGTCTCATTGCACCTCCTCACAGCCTCGAAAAGGTGTTTTTTTGTTCGCGTTTTTCGTATTGCGAGCAGCTCTAGCGAAGTGAAAATATCAGCTGTGGTTCATTTCTTGTATACGAATCTGGCATGTAAATTTACCGGGGTTCTGGGGAGGAAAAATTTACAAACAACACATCACGGGATCCAGGGGGTAAAAGCTAGAAAAAAAAAATAGACTCCTACATGTGATATTTGATGATCTGAATTATGCAGTTTAAAATCACTTTCAACCTCTACCACCGATTTTTCAATTCAGATAATTCTAATGTTTCACGTAAATTTATCTCTTCTTCAAATTAAGCTAGAAGGTTGAAACTTGGCTTTTTTTTAGATGCACCTTTTGGGTGTTTCAACTTTTTAGCCCCATTACTGCCCCTCACAGACCTAAAAAAGGTGGTTTTTATAGTCGGTTTTTATTATTTTTTGAGTTTGTTCTACGCATATCTCCCTTCCAATCTGATGTAGAGGCTTGAAATTAGATATGTAGATTCGTTTCAAATATTTATTCCAATATCTACCTGTACCCATCCCCGAGCGTATCTTTTTTTTTTATGCGGACAATCCTCATGTCTCCATAACTTACACGGAAAATCAGGCACAAAAAGCAAAGCATTGCGATGCTTTTTTCTTCTTCCATGAAAACGTTTCATAGTGTTATTCAATTCCCTTCGGAATGTCCTAAAATTAACTGTTTTTCAGAATGCATTCAAGGCAAAAAAAAAGCATCGCTTTTTCCCTTGAGGTTACGAAGCTAGTAAGGTTAATAATTTCGATCGCGTGTATTTTTACACAGCTTCAGAAAATAAATGAAATAGAGATATTGGTTTGAAAATTTTCGATAATTTTAATCCTTGTATTTCTCCTCCTCCTACAGTAGAAAAAAAATTCAACTGTTATTTGGTTTCACTTGCATATTTATCTATTTATTTTAATGTCAATAGAAAACTGGCTATCATACGAGCTATTGAGCTACGAAGGATGAGGGAAGACGGAAGAGTATCAAAGGAATTTATTTTGGGTCCTAGAACACGATTATAACGATTTTTGAGCTTGTCAGATTTTTATCTCCGAAGATCAAAATTATTTACTCGGCTCGGTACTACCCAAAATCGCTCAAATTCGACCAGTAGGCTGGGATTAGTGGCGAATTAAATGTATAAGAGTAGGAATAACGTTGGATCAAAATTCAGTCATGTTCGAATTTGGGAAGGAAGGAAGGGGGGGGGGCTAAGAAGCAAAAATTATAGAAATTGTTCATTTTTGAATCGATCGATGAAAAATCGAGTTGTACAAATATGAGGATTTTCCCCCATTCTGACTTTAAAAAAACCGTTTACAATGCGAAAAAATTAGGACGTTTCATTTTATTATTGTCTAACAAAGTACAAATTATACAATCATCTATCATCACGAGTTTTTGATCAAAAATTTCAAATTACATAAATTGTTTAGTTTTATATTTAATTTAAAAATTTTTTTATTTTTTCAATTTTTCAACTTAATTTTTCATTTTTTTTCTATTATTTTTATTTTGACTCTTTTCATTTTTCAATTTTATTTATATTTTGTTTTATAATTTTTACACCCTATGTTTCTATTTTTTTTGACAGACATATCCATATCAGCATTTTAATATGAAAGGCAAAAATCATTCAAAATAACCTTTCATCACGAGTTTTTGCTCAAAAATTTCAAATCAAAAATCAAAAATGTAACATTAGAAACGTTAGATTAGAAATGTCAGGTTTTCACAAAATGACCCCCAGCCCTAAAACGTATCTATGTCAATCTTCAACCATGTAGCTTATATTGTAATCGACTATTTTACCTGATAAAGCGCGTAGGGAAACATTCTCACAACATCTCTATTCCATTCTATAACAAAGATAGTAAATAAATCAATATTGCGCATGCGCGAAATACTAGTATTATCAGTTAATCCGGTTGATTGCTTGGTTGTTGATTCCCTTCAGTTCCCGCGACAAAAATACACCAGTCGACTAAACTAGATGCAGAGGTAGGTGGCAGTTCAGCGGTACCAACCCAGCGCATGCGCAGAAAAAATACTTATGCATAAGCTTCATGGTCGAAGAGTTCAAGTAATATTAGACTGTCTTTGCGATTTTTGGTTACAAAATGTGTGAGTTGGTAACGCCAAATAGTGTAAACAGACCACTAACAAATATTATTGACATCATCGACCATGTAGCTTATAATAGACTGCTCGTTCAATGTTAAAATTCTCTCTGAACATTTACAACGAGGAAAATACAAGTATTTTTTCCGCGCATGCGCCAGGCTGGTACAGCTGAACTGCCACCTATCTCTGCAACTAGTTTAGTAGTCTGCTGTATTTTTGTCGTGGGAACTCACGGGAACCAACAACCAATGCAGTGAACCAAATGAACTGATAATACTAGTATTTCGCGCATGCGCAATATTGATTTATTTACCATCTTTGTTGTAGAATGGAATAAATGTTGTGAGAATTTTTCGCTACGCACTCCATAAGGTAAAGCAGTCTAATTTAATATATAAGCTACAGCTTGAACGATTGGTACTGTTCCTCAAAAAAGTGAATCCGAAGGTACTATGCTGTTTTCTGCGTTTATCCAGCTCACATCGCTTTCTTGAGCCGAATGATTAAAATTTAGTTTTGATATAGCCTGTTGAGATTTCGTCTGTTTGTTCTACAATCAACCTCCGTCCCTTCGATTGATTAAAAAAATGATTTTTTTTTTCTAAACCTCGAGTATTTTTTTCACTCAGTATAATTAGAAAATTCTCAACAGGATTTATTTTTTAGGAAAAGGTAAAATCCCTTTTCGAAGGTTCCATCTAATCTAACACCTGTATCGATGGTTATTACCTCCTTAAAAAACATTTCATCTTCGATTATAAATTTTTTATCTCCCAAGTTGTTAAAATTTGCTTCGCACGTTTTTTCTGTGCAATGAAAAACATCCGAAACGGCCAATTTGCTGTAGAAATTTTTCTGCTTTGCTATTTTTGTCTCAATAATCCCGTAAAAAATATCCATAGACAATTGTAGTATTTTACATCCCACATATCGAAATGAAAGTCATTCGATGATATATCACTTTCGAACGATGGTGGCAGGCTGTAAAAATCACTTCAACGCATCAAGGGCATAAATCCACTAGGGGAATTGTGCGAGTAGGTAGGTATTTACCATTCGAACTCTTCGATATGAACCCTTGTCGTGTAGAGATTTTTCTCAACTTCGATTCCCATATATAGACTTATAATAAGTGACTACGTTTATATAGACGATTGAAATCTCAACAGGAGTATTAAGCTTAAATCCAGCTGAGATTACCCATTCGGCTCGCAGTATATAACTGGAAAATAAAATAAACGCAGCCTAATTTAATTTAACGACGTGATAAAACGTCGACGCCATTTCTAATTAACCGATTCCACATATAGAGAAAACCACTCGCTGAGTATTGTGTTGAAGTTTCATTTATGTATTCGTCTTTGCCTTTGCCTTTGGCTTTGTCATCCATCGATAAACGTGTAGATTTTGCGCAATTTTTTTTTTGTTCTTCTCAAATTGTCGCCGTATTGTTTTTGCTATCGTCAGCAGAGAAAAAAAAATACTACGCTTGAGGAGAGTATATCGTAGTTGTTGAAATTTTTCGCAATGGGATTAAATATTCACGAGGGTTTAATTTTTTTATTTTTTCAAATTGTGGTGGAAAAAATGTTGGCTTATAAGGTATAAGAAGTCGTGCTAAAGCATCTATTCAAAATTTTATAACCGAAATTAAGTGGGTATTTTTCAAGTATTTGGTAACGTCGTTACTACTTCGTCACATCAATAAAAAAAAAGACGAGAAAAAAGGAAGCCCGTTTAAATATTCAAAGAGTTTTTTTTTTCGAATTGCCAAATTAATTATGTAAGGGCGTATTTTCTTAAACTCATCGGCCATAATAACTACGTATAACTATAATGAACACCAACGAGTTTTAAACTTAAGCCTCGAAAGTTCTTAACTGGCTTTTTCTCCAATTAGTGAAATGACAAAAAAAAAAAAAAAAGAGAAAAAAAGGGGGGGGGGAATTATAT
>FIZR01031003.1:0-77586 GCA_900060175.1 Ferrisia virgata
GTTAAAAATATCAATTTTGATGACATAATCGATCAATTTGCGGAAATGAAATCCCAAAAAATAAAGTTATAACCTTATATTATAATCAATAAAAAAATATGTTCTACAATCTACGTATAGATATTTTTATTTTCATCATAGCATTAAAATTTTTCTACTGAATGATTCCATTTTTAATTAACACTTAAAAAAGATTTGTTTTCAATTCTTTAAAAATTTATAATCTTCAAATGAATTGAAACAAATAGAAAAAAAAAGAAGAGTTTCACCGAATCATTTTGAAATAATTTCGAAACTGTTCCAACACACCTACTTCGTTATTTGCAGATTTAAAAAAAAGAAGCAGAAGGAGAACGCAGCCCACTCTCGTATAATAAGCATACGTAGATATATTCTTTTTTGTAAGTAGATACCTACATATTAAACATACTTATACGGGAGTAGAACACTTATAGGTATAGTCGAAATAGCCAAGAAGACGTGTTCCTTCATATAAATTGGTATGAAGAGTTAAACGTTTACTACATGACAGGTAGAGCAGTTTTTCTTGATAAATAGGTCCATAGTATGCGGACGGGGAGTTTATAAGCTTGGTTGAAAAACGAGCCTCATTATAAGAAAATGCTGCAACAAATGTTCCTAAATGTATCCCCCACTATAATACCTAACGTCTGCAATAATTTAATATCGTTTTTCCCTCAACAGGATCAAAATCACTCGTTGCAGAAGAATAAAAAACACCTACTTACTGATCGGATAGACGGATACTTTACATGGTAATTTTTTTAAATCTCGCCATACACGAGGCCGAGGTGGTGGCGCGGACGGTATACGGCGAAAATGGAATTCTAGTCCAAAATTTTTATTTCGTCGAAAATCTGCCGTTCATACGGTCTTTGAATGTTAACTCGTTGATTTAAAACGATATCCTGCAACATAGTGTATAATTTGAATGATAAAAAATGACGGCATTGAAAAAGGCTCTAATGGACGAGATCCTGGTGTCATTGACGGAAGCGTGACTCGAATGATAAAACCACGACCACAGATTTGTTACAGAATTAACTCCCTTTTCTGACAACTTTTTCATCCCTAATTGTACCATCAAGCAAGGTACCTAGCTACCTAATTTCGAAATATCCTCGTATTGGCGTAATTTTGTCGAAAAAAAAAATTCAATTCATCAGCCTATAGGTGCATTAGAAAATCATTTAAAACAGAAAGCAAAAAATTTTACAAAATATTTTCTACCGATGACTGCGTTTACTAATGGTTCAAATTTTTCTTCGTTAAGAATATTTTAATAAAGACTACCGCCTACAACGCAACGCACAATAAAAGAAGTCTCGTACATAATATAATGAATATTTGGCAAACTACGAGTAGGACCCGATTAAAGGCGCGAGATAAATTAGTATTTGTTTTTTTTCCTCACCCAGTCGATTAGTTTTTTGAACTATTATCCTCGCAATTAACTCAGTTAAGAAGTTAGAAAACAAAAGAGAATTCTGCGTCGTTACCCAACGTACCATTTAGTCACCATAAAAATAAGAACCCAGCTCTTTTTTCTTTCACCCTGCAAAAAGATGTTACCATCGCATCGAGTACTGCTCGCGTGATTAATTGCTATTGTGCTTTAACGTCTACGAGTACAAGGCGTTTTTTTTATTTTTGCTGATTGATAGTCGCCTTTAAAAGACTGTGTTTCTAAATGAATTTAATGAAATATCACCCTAATGATTATTTAATAAAGTTCAATCAAAAAGCTCAACTTATCCTTCGATATGAGAGCTTGAATGGTTATAACCTACTCGTACCAGATTTTTTTTTTCAGCGCATAATGTTGCAATGATAAATTGAACCTACCGAAGTCAAGTGTATAGCTACAGACAATAAAGAGTTCTCTTTCATAAATTAATTTCATTAACTCAGCAATACGATGTATTTTGGTAGGACTGTAGAAGTTTTTCCACTGCCAAAATCTGATATTACAGAGAAGCGAGTAGAGCTGGAGTAAGCAAAGTAAATTAAGAATAAGAATATGTGAGAAATGTTTGTAATTCGAAAACCATTGGTTTCTGAATCTGTGGGGTAAATATGAGGGAAAGATTTTTAAATATCCAGCAATAGACCAAAAAAAAAAAAAATAATAATTTCAAGTGTCAGACTGGAATTTTCAGAAAAACTATCCTAATATGTTGGGATAGTTCTTAATAGGAGAGGATAGAATTTTCAGCTATCAAAGTTCATATCCAGCTGTTCTGAAGTATTTTTAAAATTCTGGAGGAACTGAAATTTTTTCTGGATTCTCTAAAACGCTTGGAAAATACTATATGGGACAGATAAATTCGCGAAGTCAACATTTTTTATGGTATATCAACTGATATCAATCTCCCATTTTCCCTCTTTTAGCTGGTGATAAGAGATACCCGTTCATGAATAAAGCAATTCAAGCGGTCCGGATTGGGAACAGGTCGAACAATAATTAGTGTACAGGGCTCCTACTGAAGAAGTCTAGAATAACTCTGGACAAAAATTTCCATAATCCCCTCACTGCAGTATCCGTTGATCACATTACATGAGCGCGCGCAGTGCTGGGGAATTGTGGGCAGGTAAACCTTCCCAGGCTATCCAATCTCACTACTGTGCGCATGCGTACGTGTAGAGTAGGGATATCACTCCTAGTCGCACCGCTGTGGTGCCAGCTAAGCAGACAATTCCAATTCCTGACAGTTCTGTTTCTGATATTGGCTGAATGTAATTTTGTAACATATAAATAAACCTCATTTTTAGCCAGTTGGGCCTCTTATCCATCATTTGGTATTGATTTTAATTATTGCGCACATCGCAATATGATTTTGCTTGTTCTCACGATATGTCAGACCCGGCAGTCTGGCTAGATATTGGTAAGGGGATGGAGGCCCCTCAGTCCCTTTGAGGGCTTAACCAAAGGTTGTAGAGTTAAGCAAAAAGACAGGTGCGTGGCCATTGCTTTCTGGCTGTGTCTATTTGGAGAGTGTGTGTTTTTAGGCCATTTGGTCTAGGCCTGAGTCAGGTTGGCCCAAAACGGTCGTCTGACACTACAGTATCCCTAAAGTTGAGTAAAGTTGGATGTGGATGGAATTTGGAAAGGTGATTAAGCACCGTATGTGGTACAGTAGTTGGTTCAGGTACTTGGGACAGTTTTTTCCCTGTGCCAGGGTTCTCCTTTTACTGTTATATTTTTTATCCTCATCGGGTAAATGCTGCAAGTTTTGCATACTTGTGTGCTTTCAAGGTAGCGAACATCGCTTCACTCGTGTCCCTTCGCTAGATCCTAAACAGCACCTACATTAATCCTACATTTACTGATTTAAAACTGCGCCAGGGCATGCTTGACGCTATTTTCTAACCTGTTGCAGCTCGGCTACAGTTGGTAGTAATGTTCAAAAATTTGTCAAAAATCCAAAAATGATCTTCAGCAGTTGAATATTTGGTTCTGGCGATTCTTGGACATGCTTTTTCCATCTAGCTTATTTTCGTTCAAATTGAACTCGACAGTTGAGAAGATTCCCTGGTCTCAGAATGGTTCAAACAAAGTAGTCCACATTCTCCTTAAGAGCGCAGTGACTGTGGTGCTGATGTGCCATCGTCATACAAATCCCTTCAAAAATGGCTAACGACAATCGCCTTGCATCTAAAGTCTGGTACAAAATGGTCGATCCCCAAGTTTACTTGACTATCCGGGTCTTTTTGTAGACCACTAGTAAGTTCGAAAATATGCCTAAAAGTTGAAATACACACAAGTGTACTTAGGCGCACTTTCATATTCTTTGATTCAAACAATGGCTAACTACGACGAAAGTATAACTTTCTTCATGAAATTATTGTAATTATTTTTAATTTCATGGGAAATTATGGTTATAAAATATTACGTTCGGTCACTTAAAAAAAAAAGGATGTATCTATTACTTTTTTTTAACATGATCACCCTCCCTCCTATACATAGACATATCTTATCAGCTCAAGGTACACGATAAACGTATATATTTTTAAACTATACTTCTATATTAATTTTTATAGGTATTCCTACTAAAACAATTACGCATATAGGCATATGTTCAATGTAAAAATATAATATATTTTCTATTATGTTGACAAAAATTACGAAGAAAATTAAAAAATTGTTTGCGTCAAAGAATATACCTTGTACTGCAATTTAGGCTTAAATTCACATACCATTATACGAAATTCAATAATAAATTAGACGCCGCCGAAAAAATTCAATCGACAGTTATTCGACATTAACCTACAAAAAAACCATTTCAACGAATTACATACTTATTTAGTTCGCAATTGTTCAAACACTGTTGTTTTTCGTCTCATATCAGTAAAAAAATTTTCGTTCAGAAATCCTTCAAACGAAAAGACTACGATGGAATTAATATTTAAGAAATCGAAGCGTGAAATTCGTCGCACAAAGTTGCACTTTGTTAGATTTCACTTTCGATTTCTCGCTAACAATTTGACAAATCACTTTTACAGATGTCTTATCCGTTAACGTATCCTTTTTTTTTGGCGACTATCACCTAATACGATGTTTACAGTATAGTTCCTTTCGTATACAACGTGTGGTATACCTATGTATAACTGATGGATTATTTCTCGTTATACCTACCTGTGGTAGACTTTAAAATCAAACCGTTTAGTTCTTGTATCATTACACGGGCGTCTCATGTTGCGTTGAAATATACACCAAGCAAACATTAAAGTTGGATTTGAAAAAAAAAAAAAAAAAAAAAAAAAAAGGGAAAAAAAAAAAAAAAAAAAAAAAAAAAAAAAGAGTGAAAAAGAAAAGTACCAAGATACTAAACGAATTCCAACATTTTCTTCGAGAAAATCAGCCTAATTAAAAGTTAGCAAGAGTGAAATCAAACTTCACGTTGCGTTGTTGTACGAATTAGGTACCTATTTTTTTTTCCTATGCACATAGACTCGTAAACTGAATAAATTATAACGTTTAAGTATCTACTCAACCACAGGGGAAAATTTTTCTTTTGAAAATATTTCAAACTCGAACCAAATAAAGTTTTCGTTCATTTACTAATTCGTATTAACATAAAATAGTATCACATATACAGGTCTACATTTTGAAACAGATTTTTTAAGTATTCATGAATCGAATATCGCAACATCGGTGGCTTCGCTTTTATGTGCACAAATCGTAACGCCTACATCACGGTTAAACGCGTGTTAATAAATACGCGTCATAATGTACGCATTTGTGGTAATAACCTTCATTATTACAACACCGAGTTGGTGTAATCAAATTTATATGGTATACGAAGCCTGTATAAATTTTTAGCCAGATTTTTCCATTGCTTTTGAAAAGAAAAAAAAACCTACTTATTATCCCTTACATGTATCACGGTTCTTTAAAAAATATATATATAAATATATATATGTATATGGAACACCAACACTATAAGTACTATGTATACTTTTCAGCAGTAGGTAGCTAGATAGTAGGTACCCAGCTACCTACCTACCTACTTTAAAAATGTGTAAGTGCTCGTAAATTACACGAACGAAACGCAGCCCAGCAGCCAACAACGATGTAGCTAGCCTAGCTCGTTTAAACATTTTTCTAATTCATTCCAGTCGACAAGATGGGTACCACAGGGGAAAGGCTAATCTAAAAACACAAACCTGCCTTCTAATCCATTACCAAAATTATATAAAACATTCGAAAGGGAGAAAAAATAAAAAAAATTTTATCGATGTAATTATATCGATAAAAAATATACCTCGAACCTTTCGTGCAAACCAAACGTTGGTAAATTATTAGCATTATTATTTAATGCCAATGGACTGTATAAGAAATAAAATTTTTCAGATAGGAATTTAGTCGTAACCTTGCAGGTTATTCGACATTCGATACAATTGTGTTGAACTTTTTTTTTCTTCCTAAAATTTCTCTCGATGTAATTATTTTTTTACCAGATGCGAAACAAATACTTAATGATATTAGTATTTAAAAACGCGATAGCTTTTCTTTATTTTTAAAAATTTCCATTTTACACGTAAAGTTCAATCGAGAACGAAATGAATGTCTAAAGACTTTTCCTTTTACTTACTTTGTTACGTATAAATTTTTTACCACAGAATTTTTATTCCGAAAAAAAAATCCGTTTACAATAAATTTCATTTAATTCTGCGAGATTTCTTCCCTTTTAAGATACCGATCGTGAAAATGAATTTTCGAAATAATAAACTTTAGCGATTATTTTAAAAACTCGATTAAATTTACATCGAAGTGAAATTAAAATTTAGAATTTTTCCTTACACGTGCCCATCTTACCTAATACATGTATCGAATATTTCGAGTTTCGATTTTGAAATTTCTAGCCTTTTAACCTGCTTATTAACCAGAAAAAAATCTCCATGATTTCTCAAACAATGAGAATGATAATATACGCATGCCCGGATAAAGAATATGCGAGACCCGGGGCTGATAGCAGCTTTGAGGGCCCCTGTTTTTCTTTCACCACCTCTCCCCTTTCCACCATAATTTTTCATTCATTTTGTACCTAGGCACATGGAATTCAAAACTTTGGTACAAAAATGAATTTATTCGAATATTTTTCAAAATAAATTTCACTTTTCCAAGAAGGGAGAAGGGGGACTAATCAAAAAATTTTCAACTCAAATGCTGCTTTTATCTCTCTCAAACGATGATTTTAGTGATAAGATTGTGGCTTCCCAAACGAAGTGAGGGTGAAAATTATTAGAGAAAACTTATTATTGATGGATTATTGATGGCCGAAAAATGTATTTTTGGAAAAATTTGGTCAATACACACATCTTTTGGAAAGTTTAGACCCGCAGGGTGTTGAGGCTTGGGCGGCATTTTTCGTTCAAAAAATGGATTGATGGTTTTACCGAGGGTTTTTGTGCGTTTTTGCCCCCAACGTCCAATTTTTAGGAACAGCAAATTGTACAAGTTCAACTTCAAGAATTTTTCTTTTAATTATTGAAAATACCCAGACAGCCTTATCAAAAATGTTTTCGAAATTTTCACCTGACTGAATATTTTCAAATTAAACAATTATCCTCTAACCCCTCTTGTCCTCTTGTCCTCTTGTCCTCTTCGTCCTCCTCTTACCCACTCCCTCTCTAACCGAAGTGTATCATACATTTAGGTTTCATATCGGTGTATAAATAACATTTTTTGGGCATTAAAAGGAGACTTTTGTGAACTGGCAGGTACGCGACTTACATGAAATTATTGGCACATCTCAGGAGTAGGGAATTCCGGCTATAGCCACTTTTCTCAAAAATTTGAAAAAAAATTTAAAGCCTACCTTAATGCAGAATCCTTTAATTTCAACATATATTAAAATACGGCATTTACAACTTAATGATACATTAAAACACTGTTTTTTGGAGTCCCCCTACTCTCAATATCTCGAAAAATTTTCGCCCTCGCTTCGCTCGTTTTTTTTCTATCTTTCATCTGTAAACAAGATTTTTCAAAAAAATTCTTCCCAGAAGGTAAAAAGCGAGTAATTTTAAAGGTGGGAATTAAATAATATTTTTGCTTAATTATGAAGTAAAAAAAAAAATTAATTGAAAATACGGGAAAAAAATCTTTTATAGGAGGTGGTGGAGCAGGGCTACAACATCCCAGCCTTAGCTGTAATCTGGGCCTGAATATATAAAATATAATTTTTGTGGATCTTGTTTCTAAAAAATTTACGAATTAATCATCGAAAAGGGCATTTTTTGAGGCTCATCTCAAGTCAAAACGACCCTAAAAGTAACAAAGGGTGTTCTGATTTCGTTCAAAAATTTTTACTAGTTTCTGTCGGTAGTGTAGTGAAGGAACCATCGTAATTTCGATCCTGCTTTGACGCTTCAGCGAATTGAGGGGAGGTGGTGGCGGTTCTTGTGATTTTCGAACAATCACAATTTTTTGTCAAACAGTTCAACTTTGAAGGATCACATTTTAAAATTACTTAGACTTAAAATGAAACTGTTTACGCGGTTTTGCATGCAATCGAAAAGAGGTTCGAAACTGATGGTCAAAATATTGAAAGCTCCAAGTCGAGCTTTTGAGATAAAAACTTGACACTTCACGTTGAGTGTAAAGGTTGAAAGTTTCCATTTAAAAATCAGAAAAAATTACCATGAATAGACCTTTCCATGTTTGTTTCAACCAATGAAATTCGAAATGGGATTTCAACTTCCTTTGGGACACATGGGTTTTTGATTTTAGTCAATTTAAAAAAAATAAAGAAACCTCTAAACGCCCTGTTTAGCCACCTGAATACAGTTAAAATTCGAAATATTAAAAAAATAAAATGATACATCGATTGTTACTAATTGGAGGAAGTTGAGCTTGATTATTCGCTTATTTTTGTATCTGTCCCTTGAGTGTCCCCTTCCTGGCCACCATAAAAATAGAAAATTATGAAAATAAAATAAAAAGCGTGTGTATCATATCGATTTCTACTAATTCGACATTACCGAGATCGAATATCAACTTATCTTCGTAATTCGACTTTCCTATTGCCACGTTTTAAATTTTTTAAATAATTTGGGGATCACTTTAAAGCACGAGTCTGTCCAATCAATTTCGAACCTCTTTTAGATTACCTACAACACTGCACAAACATGTAGATTTATCTCAAGCCTAATCAGTCTCGAATTATGAGCCTTCAAAATCGAGTGGTTTGATAAGAAATCACGATTGTTCGCCCCCTCTGCCGAAGGGTCAAGGCAAAATGACCGCGATTCCTTTACTGTAGATCACTGAGAACTCGCAAACAAAATTTGAACGACATTGAAACACCCAAGTCATTTTTTGAATCGTTTTGTCATGAAATGAACCCTGAAATTTTTATACAGAAAAATGAAGATTCTTGAAAAATTTTCAAATGTGTGGTAAATACAGCAAATGAATACATAAGCAATTTTTTAATTTTTTGGCACCCAAAAGGAGGGGGTTATTGACTTCGTAATATTTTTTTTAGGGTGGCACCAGTGGCTCTCGAAAATTTTAATTTTTGGTAACAACATCTATATCAATTTCTACTTTAATTAAATTTCTTTAATGCCTAAAAATTTTCAAGCTGACGCTCACTGAAGAATAGGTGTAGTAAGGAGGGAGGAAACTTTTGGCTCGACTTCTATAGTATAGGTCGTAGATCATCGCTCAAACCAAATTTTTTCATTTCGCTTTTCGAATTTTATAAGAGAAAAACTTGAAACACTTGAACAATGGAGATCTTATCTGTGGGATTATTCGTTTGATGAAGTTCAGATAAAATTTATGAATTCGCTTTGGTGAATAATTTTATACCTAGGCCTACTCTCTACTATTCATTTCTTTTTTGAAAATCATGTAAAAATAAAATTTTAAAATTAACAATTCTTCTTACCCCGTTTAAAATAATTTCACAAATATGCTAAACGTCGAGTTAATCGGTACTAGGTAGTCAATACTTTTAGACTTTTCAGGTACGTTGTAAAATTACCCAGCTAACTTTTAATTTAAACGTGAATTTGTTCCAAAATTAAACGTTAGGTACCTACCTACCAACCTACATAATAATAAGAATTATCGTCGCTCGAAACTTTTTCTCAGGATGAAATTATTCAGTACACATTCAATTACGCGATAATAAATCGCTAAAATCAGAAAAATTTTTCGCAGATATTTCTTTCGACGAACAAAAAAAAAACGGAATTTTTCAAAACGTTCATTAATTATTTGAACCGTAAGCAGAAAATTTTCTCATTCGATGTTATCAAATAATTTCATCTGGAAAGATTTAAACAAGTTCGTTTTTTATAATGGAAAATGGCATTT
Source organism: Ferrisia virgata (assembly GCA_900060175.1). Taxonomy (NCBI): domain Eukaryota; kingdom Metazoa; phylum Arthropoda; class Insecta; order Hemiptera; family Pseudococcidae; genus Ferrisia; species Ferrisia virgata. The sequence goes on from FIZR01031003.1 coordinate 9,854, forward strand.
ACCGGAAATATATTAAATTACTGAAGCAAGCATTAGGAAAAAATATGCTAGCGCCAAGTATAATTCCATCAACTTTTGAGGTTATTCGGATTAAATTTCATATCCGCGTGAAATTGTTAATTTATTAAATATATTGCAAAATGAAAAAAAGCAAAGTTGAAAAGTTTTTATATCTGGATACTTTTTTATAGCTTTCGTTAGTATCCTTATAGCGAGGTATAAACCGTTTAAAAAACTTTCAGCGAAAATTCCAAACAAATTTCTAAATTGAAAACCTTTAGAATTTTTTAAATTATCGTCCCTATACGCATATTTTTTTTTTTTTTTACTGTAAATAAGACAAAATTAATTGTTATGCAGAATCGATAAAACGGAAGAGAGTGAATCCTTTGGATTAAGTATGGCATTTCGTAATATGAAATGTAAGTATACCCATAAAATATACAAACAAAAAAAAAATACTCTAAAAAAATATGCTGTGAAATTATTGGTATTCGCTTTACATAGCATAGCTTTGAATTTGAATATTTTCAAATACATTCGTATGAACTACTAACAAAAATAATTGTAAATTTGTATGTTCTACAAGGTCGCATTAATTTGACATTAGATTATGAATGTATCTATTCTACATTATATATCTCATATTGATTTAGGATAAATTCAAGTTTCATGTTTATGTAAACCTATGATATTTGAAGAGAGCAAATTATTTTGTCAATTTGATTTTATTAATCCATACACCACCAGTGAATTCGCATTCACACACCCTATGTACATAACAGCACAGAATAATATTATTCAAAGTACCTACAGTTAATATAACGACTACGTATGTAGGTATACGTATGCAGACGTACTTATACCAACCACATCCACATGCTTTGTTCGAAATTTTATATACATTGACTAATGGATGAGATACTAATAGAAGTTCCATAAATGAATAGCTTTCCTCATTTATCCTGTATCAGTGTTGAAATGTGTCATCGTTGTAATAATTAACACTGCACTGCATTTTTAGACAGACATCTAGATTTACTCATATTTTCAATTTTCATACAGGTAAGCCGATAAAAATTTCTAAAAAATTATATAACAATTTTTTTCCAAAAGTAAAATAGGTAGATATAAAGAAGGTATTAGCTTCCAGCTTGAATCATCTTTTCAAGTTATTATTTGTACAGTGCAACTTCTTCCATGCCTTATTAACAGTTCAGAAATATTAATTTTAAACAGAATCAGACGCATACCGCATTGAAAGAGACGTTTTTGTAAAAATATTTTTACTTAAGGCGTACATCAGCTGTTAGGTTCAGTAAAACTAGCTAACTATACAAAAATAATTACAAAGTCTAGATATTGGTAGGATTAAGGAAAATTTTTCAAATTTATTTTTACATAATTTCATGGAATACACGAACAACATTTAAAACCAATAACGAATAAACTCCCCAAGTCCATCTTTACTTCCTCACATCACATTAACGATCACATACCTATATACGTAACATAAAAATGGTAAACTGCGTACCTACTACCCACCTATTGGCAACGGAAATTGCTGAAAACCATACAAATGCTCACGTAAATTGCTTCGAATTGAATTAAAAACTTTCACAAAATACTTAATTTTAGCGAGAGTAAATCAATCAACTAAAAACTCTCTTTTTACACTACAGACTATGATACGGTTTTTGAAAATTGAAAAGAGTAGAATTAATTGTAACACGACTACACAACTGTTATGAAACAATGCCACTTGATGCATATTAATTTTTACAGGAAAAAATGATAATAATTAAATCTCTAAGGAGAAATATTTCATTTTAATAATTTCTTCTATGTAACTTCAGTTTCATCCAACATTATTCGAAGAAAATAATGACTATGTCTAGCTAAGCGAGCTAAGTAATAAAGTGAAGTACCTAGTCAGAGTCACCCACTACATACGTGAAGTGGTCTAATTTAACCGCATTTCATAGGGCAGGGTCAAGTTATGGAACAATGATTTCATTTTTTTTTTGCGTAAAATATAAAAAACTATTTCGCTGTTCTGGATAGGTAATCGATGAACTAAACTATAAACATGAAAATTTTCAAAACGTCATGTAAAAAACACACGTAACTTTATAAAATTAATTCTGAAAACAAGTTTTATAAAATCAAATGAATCTAGTATTGGTGCATGATGGTATCGATATAGGTAATAGATCTTATTGAAAAAAAAAAAAATATATGTATTCATATCAACACAAAATTTCGATCATAAAATTCAAATGCGTAAATTGTATTTGTATTTATACAAACAATTCAGAAATTACTACACTTACCAATAAATTTATAACTATCGCATGGTTCGTGATGAAATCGCGGATAATTTCGTAACAGAATGAAAAGCGCAACCAACTTATTTCACCCACCAGAAGAACAACTCTACTAAATGAAAAATTTCGTTACGATGAAAACTGTTGCTTTTCTGCGACGTCGGAGTTTCAACGTTGAAGCACAAGACACTTATGACTGCATGGAAAACAATAAACTGCGAATTTGTTTTCGTTTATTAAATTTCAAAAGTGATCTATTTATTCAACTCGATTCGCAAGCGGATAATAAATAAAATAATTTTAGAGCAAATATTAGCGAAATTTTTGTTTTATTTATTCGCGCGAGTATCTAAACAAAATATCAAGAAATGTAAAAATATGTCAGCTGCTATGGCATTTTACTGGTTTTACTTCGAATTGAAACAAAAGTATTTTATTCGGATCTATTTTGAAGTAAGATACCTTGTTATGTATCAAACAATCGAAATACTTACTTGTAGAAATAGATAGTGAACTAGAATTTCTCATTTATACATACAACTTTTATATGCTTCTATTGAACATTTTGTAGCTCTTGTTTTCTTCTCATCATTATATTATATCGCCTACTGATAGATGATAGATAAATATATGAGCTACCAAAACCAATACATAAGTCATACTATTCACGTTTGGAAGCTGCATTTATTCGAACACACGAAAATTGGGTCTAAAACAGATGTACGTCGATTTACAATGATGAATTTATCGGAATCTTAATCAATATTTATTAACAAAATTTAGAAAAAATACTTCCCTTATGAAACTTTTTCGACTTTCTACTTGAAAAAAGTTTTACACAATGGCGGTTTCATTACTAATCTTTTTGTCGACCGGATGGAGGAAAATCAGATGGAACGAATAACTGTCATCTTGAAAAACTACATTACATTCAAATCGGTTATCAACCACCACTTACCACGTCATTATACTTTCGGTTCGAATACATATAACAAAATTCTTGCATCGGAAAACATTCATTATTCGTAACTGACAACGGTACAGGATCAAATCGCAGTTTCCATCTATGTTGAAAATACTTGTTCGTTGTTCATCATCTAATAAAAATTATTTTATTCTCACACCCTCTTAGGATACTTAGTACACATACAAATACGTATGTATTTTGATTCCTCTCTAAAATATGTAAATCTCACTGATGAGTGATAACTACAATTTTTATTTTTTTATTTTTTATTTCCCTTGGACTAATAACGAGTACCTGTCCTAAATATAGTATTGATGCATTGAACAACTATTCCAGTTCGCAATAGCAACAATATTCAAAAAATTATACGTGGGTGCTGCGTAAAATGAAATGATTTTTTCAACATTTTGAGATATAAAAATAAAACAGACATTTCTGACAAATTATGAATTCCTTTTATTTTATTAAAGATTTGCAAAACAGAAATGTACGTTTCCTTAGGTTTTCTTTCCTTGAAAATGATAATTTTAATTATAACTGTTAAAGCAACGAATAAAAAGCATCATATCATCTTTTTTCTGTTGACGACAAACAATTTAAATTTAATTAGACAAGTATTTTGAAAATTTCCACATTTTTCTTCGCAGTAAATATTTTGTATAAAACTGCGAAGTGCGAATGCGAATATCAACTTCGTTGCTTTTGCTAACTTGATAAATTTAATTACCAATACCTAATTACATACCTACTTTTGGCACCGACACAATCATTCAGAATTTAAGTCCGTATTTCCATTATATAACGACAGGTAAGGCTTTTTCGCACTACTATTATTATACATTGTTTAATTTAGGTCATAATTAGTTTTTTTAGTTAATTTGCAAGTGTAAATTTCAACTACTCGAGTAGTATTCTTAAATTTAATTTTGCTTTCCCTGGTACGAAAACTCGTCAAGTTCGAACTTTTTAATAATTTTACGTACTTGAGGGAGTATGTCACTGCTTCTTCGGCGTAGAAATTACGTTTTTGCGCAAAGAATACATGTATATGCGTATTTATACGTATATATGCTGTAGTACATGTATGGGACTTGAAATAATCATGCTCAGCACTACGTAAAATCCGTCGTGTGGTTTAAGTAATGATTGTAATAATAAGAGGCATGAAAAGACCTCTATACCTAAGCGGTCATAAAGCAACCGCTAAGTAGGCAAACGTGGCTTTTGGCATAAAGCAAACTTTTTACTATGATAAAGAATTGGCGGAGTACACACAGTATCTCTTTATATTACCCATAGGTTCGTGAAAGATACTGAATTACGGTTATGCATGTAAATGATGAATACGTTTCAAAAGATGTCAATTCAATCAATATAATGATTGAAGAATCGAAATGATGAAATTTTTCTAATGATAAAAGAGATGTGTGATATTCAACTCTGCTCTTTGTTCGACAATAGGTAGATTTTGGTATTTGTAGGAAAGGGGAAGAAAATCTAATTTTGTTCATTTCATAATTAATGCAATTAAAGAACGGGATTTAGAAATGCAATAAGCGTTTCTAAAAATTACAAAAAAGTTTTAATGAATATTGAATACCAAAAGAGAGATCCTTTTTTATTTTTTGGGAGAAATTAGTGATAAGAAGTATCAGATGTCGCACTGAATATTTAATTTTTAATATTATAATTACGTCTATTTGTAATTTATATCAATTGCTTATTCCAATCACTTTTTTGTCCTTTTTTGTGGCGACAGTATTTATACTTTTTTTATCAAGAGATTAGGTTTGTTTGTATGTTTTTTTTTTCATTCAAGTTTAATTCACCTCTTTATAACACTGGAACAAGAAAAAAACAAAATAAAAGAAGTGGTGTGCGTGATATGGTTACGTTGTTATCCTCAGTTGTTGTTCCTTATATAATATCGATATAGTGTTGGATTTTTAATGAACTCAAATCTCATTTTAAATACTTAGTAAAATTGTATTTAAAACTTTGAAATTGAGTGGAAGTAGCTCATTCGTTGAAGTTTATATGAAATTCAAACTAGAGAAAAAAAATACTTATGATAACAATGTATGATATAATGAGTATGTAATAATGGATAGTGAGCTGGTCACACGTAGAATTCACGCTAGAAAAAAAAAACGGTATTTTTTAGCCCACCAGTTTCGTTGATATTTTTATATAAATAGTGAGAAACTCTCGATGAAAAATTTTAAAATAAGGAAGTGATGGTAACCTTAGTAGATAACTATGCATTAATCTCTATCTGTTTTTGCAATAAAGATTCTCAACATTTTACAACATATAAGTACAAAAAAGAAAATGTTTTTTTTTCTATCAAAGTTACCGATAGTATTTTTATAAAATGCACTGCCCCTAATACTTCGGACAATCGTGATGTTGATATAAATATCCGAAAAAAAAAGTATAAAACAGAAAATACCTCGAAAAACCACGAACAATGAAAGGAATGTACAGAAATCTATAAAGTGCCAAAATTTCACTTTATTAACAACAGAAATACAGTTTTTAAAAAACACTAGCTTAAAAAAAGAGAAACACATAATACTTCTATCATAGGTACTTTTAAATTAATAAACATAAAACATAAATAATATAGAGAGAATCGTAAATGAATATTTTATTTTGTTAATCTGTTATTTTGATAAATTTTTCGACGAATAAGTTAAATTTGTTTCCGTACTCTCGGCGTCTCTCATCGGCAACATTTTCATTTTCACCAATTCAACGTACTAGTATAATAGCTTACAAGAATCGATTCGATGCAAAAACTATACATACACGATATCACCAAATGAAACGAAGATTAATTAAAAAGAGAAACCGAAATGTTTCTCTTTCCAAAATAGCGCAGGATTATTTGAAACCTCTTACAAATAAGAATTCGTCTAATGACATTTTCTCCTCACATAATCCGTACAGATTTGTTCGCAAATTATATCTGCAAAAATATCACTAACAATTGACTAGTACAAATGTTATTCAACAGGTTTTATCAAAATTTCACTCTCATCAAACGTATTTGAATAAACGATTTTCGAAAAATTTTCAAATAAGTATCGCGAAATTGGCTTCGATAAATTAAGCACCTTGCACAACTACAGCCAACTAATAACAAACGTTTTCACCGCGTCTAGAAAAAAGAAGCTATTCGAATAGAGCATTTCACAGGCAAATTAGTGAAAAATATTTTTCAAATTATGACACAATTCAAGTGTACCATACATGCGAACGTATACGTCAAAAAGTGGAAATTTTCTTGAGTACTAACAATCTTTATTCATCATAGGGCGAATACGCGACCGTGTTCAACTACATGACGCTAAGCTTCTATCTAAATAAACAAGCGCTAGCAAGCATGTTTTTATTTTTTCAATAATAAAAAAGAAGGGAATTGTTCGCAGCATTTCGCGAATGAACACGTCAATAGCTAAATTTATCGCTATTTCAGGAGAAAAATGCATTAATAACAATTACAACGTATAAAAAAATACACATCTTATTCCTTACATGAAGACTCACAACTACAAGAATTAACAGTAAAATTCTTAAACAAGAAAAGTGAAGAAAGAAGGGAAACTGTATAAAAAATATTTTATAATAGCGTAAAAAAAAAACAAAAATGAAGAATTGAAATGATTTTTTAATCGATCAAAATTCAAAATAAACGCTTTGATGAGGAAAAAATGACAAGTCGTGTAAACATAAATAGCATGCGTTTCAAGTTTTGAAAAATCCGAAACTAAACAAAAGTGCATAAAAGAGCACGTTACTTTTTTAAAGATACAGTATCTTCATATGGGGTTGATAAGAATAGGAAATAACTATTTACAGTTATAGTTCCAGGCACTCGTATTATAAATAATTGAAATGCTTTAAATTTAAAGAATTTTAAAAGCTGTTTCCTCTAAATACAGTTACGTTCATTATAGTGGTCGTAACGTCCACGCTACCGTAATACGCTTTGAGTCTGCAACATAGAAAAAATAAACATATTTATACTGCTACGACTGACAATTCAATCTGTCTTTATGAAAATGTTTAGCACCAAGCTTTTGTTTGCGGGAAAATTGTTGTTTCATCCTTGTCCCAGAATATTAAGCAAAAAAATGCTTTTCTGAAACACTACACTATACATAAGCATTGTACAGCAATCAAGTTGTAGGAAATTAGTACAAAAATTGTACTTCTTCAAAAATAATTGAACTGTTTCGAAGTAGTATAGTTCAATACGCGTTATTATTCTTAAATTAAAACCGCAATCACAATTTTTCAAAATATGATTACATATAATTAATAATTTAGACATAAGTTTCAATTTTGATACCACAAGAGAATGAAAATTTGATGATGTAAAAAATCTATTCAATCGAGTTTAATAAATACATTCGTTTTTTAAGAAGCGACTACGAATTAATGAATTACAACAAACGGCACGATTACTTTTCATTTTTTTTTCATCTTTACTATACTATGGAATGTGTAATCAAAAACATCAATGAAAAATTATTCAAAAAGATATCATTGAAATGGATTTTTCAAAGTAGACATTGATAGAATTAAATTTCAAAAACACTGATGATTATAAAATAAAATAGCAATGAGCAAGTTTCTTAAAAATTGACAGAACTTCTTTCTTAACCATAAAACCTTCTTTAATGCTTAAGTTTTTCATAAATTTACTTACTTAAATTTATGATTTAACGTCTGAATCTTCCTTATCAATAATTTCGAAATCTTTGCCAGTCTGCGAATGTTGGCTACTCGACTCGGTATCAGTTTCTTCTGAATCATTTCGCGATATTCTTTAATTCAAAAACAAAAAAATATACTATCAATGATACTTGCTCGTCCATCAATACCCCATACTTTCTTTCAAGATAAAAGCCCAACACATAAATTAATCTCAAAAATTAAGTATAAAAATTATTCTGGAAAAATGTAACCTTACCTAGCTTGATCCTTTGTTTTTTTGTTTTTTTTGTCATTACTGTGGCCATCTTTTTTAGCACGTTTTCCGGACGATTTTGTATCTTCTGAATCATCGTACGCTTGTGAATTATCATAATCCTCACTATCGACTTCTAAATCATCATTAGTATCACCTTGAGTATCATCGTCACCTTCATCTGAGTCATCATTCCGTTCTACATTATCTTTTTCTTCCAAATCATACTCTCCAGCATTGATGTCGCCTTCGAATGATGATACTTGATCATAACCTCCGTCGAGTGGCTCGTAATCTGATTTATCATCATTGTTTATCTTTTGTTTCTTGCCTTTTTTTTCCTTATCGTTATCTGCTTCTTCTTCATTATCAGAATATTTTACTTTTTTTTTCTTATTCTTTTTATCCTTGCCTTTATCTGTTTGTTTACCATACTTGTACTGTAAAATACGTTTTAAAAAAAAGAGCAAATCAATCTAAGATGAGTATTTGGGTAAGAAAACAGTTACATGTATATTTACTTCGTAGAGAGGCCAGAAGGAAGCGAAGAATCCAACATCTTCAGTTAAATTTGGAAGCAACCACAGATGTAAAGTGCCACATGTTAATAACCATACAATGCAGAATATAATTAAACGTATAACAGCTAAAGCTAATATTAAGATTAGAAGACCAGCTGCTGCCATGCTTAAATATTGTACTCCCATTCTGAAAATCATAAATCATTAATGAAGAATTCGAAAGTTAAAAACTATTTTCAACTCTGAAGAAATGATCAAATTACCTGACAGATGGTGGCCATAAAGGAAACAGGCAAATTAAAATGCCTCCTAAAACGAAGAATGCTCCAATCACCCAATAATAGATCGGTATCGGATCGTATATCCACACATATGCATCTAAATTGTCGACAAACATTTGTTCAAAATGCATCTCGAGTTTTATTTTTTTACATTTTTTTTGACGATCATCCTGCTTTAAATAAACATACAAATTAACAACGTTTTCAATATTAATTTAAAAAGAACGAAAAATAGTAATATCACATACTGCGCCAGATTTCGCTTTATCTTCCAAATCTTTTCCTTCAGCGTGGCTGCTTTCGGCTGTTTCCTCCTCTTTCCTTTTTTTATCATCTTTTTCGCTCAATTTTTTATCTTTCTTCTTCATTTTAGCTTTAAGTTCTTGTTCAGAAACGGGAACTTTTTTAGCCCGGTGGAAAAGTTTATGACGTAACATGCTAGGTAAAATATAAAATAAACATTATTATAAGCAAAATCCTTAATAACTTATTTACTGATACGCAAATTTTCGTGTTCCTCACTTGTTGAGGAAATGAATAATATCTTGACGAGTGTTGAAAAATGGTTCTTTCTCGCCTTTTTTTCGACTCCACTCTGAATCCAGAAGTGCATCAACCGCTTTCGAACCTGAGACATTTTTGAAGAAATACTTCGTAGAATGTAGGTGGTGATAGGTAAGACAAAATATCGAAGTAAGATCCACTCACCAGTAAAATATTCGACATTGTGTCCAGCAAATTTCGTCTTCTTGACAGGAACATTTTTTTTCAACCATTTAGCTACAGAAATTTCATCCTTAGATGGTTTTGGTATTTTTTTATTATCGAAATCAAAATCCTGAAAATATGATATTACATACGTGTCAACATACGTACAATCTCTCTACAGTACATTTTATGAAATACTAAATCATGTCATTCTTAATGCATTAATTATTATGAAGGTAAGCAATATGCTTCTTGTTTTCATAAGAAACTTCATAATCCAAATGGAAAAAATCCCAGCATCAAGTGATACGTCATCTATTATAACCTGACTTGGAAGAAGAGATTATCTGGAACATAAACATGAAACAAAGGAGAATGGTTGAAATGAGTAAGTTTACCTCATCTCTTTTCCTTTTTACTTTACGTTTCTCTGCCATTATGTTGCAGAAGATTCAACTCCTGAGAAAATTATTGGAGCTATGTATAACTGGTAAAGTAACAAGTTCTATGGTTTGACTTTTTTAAACAAAAGAACTCAATTAAAAATTCAAACTTCACTCAGAATGTATAACATTACACGTTGAAGAATAAAAACTGAAATTTAAGCAACTAATCATTCATTTTATTCGTTGCTAGAAAATTTACGTTCGAAAGAATCATAAAATAATACTTTTTAGTTATAATTGTTTTGGCGATAAGAATACCAAATCGCAAAAATATGCAGTAAATACCAAAAAATTTATCACTGGATGATCATCTTTACTGATCTGTACAACAGCTGGATAATCCAACACCAACACTACCTATTGGATGATCTGAGAATTGAAATGCTCAATTTTACAGTTTTGACAACCACATCAAAATATTGAATTTATTTTCCTCCAATTTTTTTCACTTTTTTAAAAACGCTACGCTTGTATTGTTACTAAATGCCAAGCTGTTAACTAATTGTTACATAAAATACGTGGATGAGTGTATGCCAATATGCGACAATCTTATAATTGGAAACTGGAAACTAGAATGGTATTTGGTAGATATCTGTAGAAAGTTTTCTAAACAAATTCCAATTCAACACCCCACAAAAAATTTAGTAAAAAAAAACACGAAATGTGTACATCATGATAAGCTAAAACCTTAATTTATTATTTCCGATGTTAGTGTCAATAGTGAACTCATGTCAATACCATCTAGAAAACTAGAATTCAAAATTCAGAGTCAATAACCATGCACGTTCTTTCAGATGTTTCAATGTTGTAGTTTGTAAAAGTTCTTGAGATGTTGAGAGTTGAGATATATTTACTTTCACGCACTATTCCAGTATTAAAATTTCATCGATTCATTCATCGTTTTGGTGTACTGCTCACCTCTGTTCACATACTACTTAAGTAATATAATTTCGGTTGGCTCTTTTTTTGTATCAATACATACTGTCTCTGACCACACGAAATTTCAGAAACATTTCCGCAATAAAAACTTTGCATAACCAAATTCTACAACCTTCTGCTGTTCTACTTCTTCAAGTTACGTACATTCGTGCGCAAATATACAATTATTAAAAAGTGAAACACATCAATAACAAGTCAAAATTATATTTTCAAATAATTACGAAAAATAAATAAATTTCGCAACATTCAATTTCTTTCATTCTTAATCAACATTGTTCGACCATCTTACAATCATTTTAAAAAATTGCTTATTAATGTTTTAAATTCGAACTAAGTATTCGAATCATTTATTTACAAAAAAACATAAAGCATTGGTCTTCATTTTTAAATAAAAACAATAATGCGGACATAAATTTTACATGAGCTGTATTATAGAGGTTTAACGATCAACCATTAATCGCACACAAGCACATAAAGACAGAAGTCAATTTTTTCCGTTATTCCATAATGATTGAAGTATGAAATACGGAGATAATTTTCGGGTGCATATGTAAAATGAATACCGTTATATTGCTTATGTCTTTTTATAAATAAGTATAACAAAACGTAGGTATTTTGAACCAATAAAAAAAAATAATAATCAAATTTTGCTTTAAAACGGATAAAAATAAACGTGGAATGAATTTTGTATAGAATTTTACAATAGTAGATATAAAAATCAGTAATTTTAAACGCAAAACGAAGCTGTATTAACTAATACGTTTAACAGGGTATCATTTTTTTGTTTTTAATTTTTATTTTGTTTTATTTTTTTAAAGAATAAGGGGAAAAGGAAATCAACTCAACAAGCGAAAGTTGTATGTAATATGTAGTAATAATGTTAAATCTACTTATTACTATTTTCATTCATCAGTAAATGCTATATAACAGTACTATATTTTCAATCTTGATGACTTTTTTCTTTTTCTTTTTAAATAAATAAATTACACAATACATAATCCTACAGAATTTTCAATATCAATATGACTTAAACACATTCGCTACATGTCAAATTATATAATTATTGTAAATAGTTTAAATAAACAAGATACATTCGGTAAGCTACATTTACAAACAAATCATAATTACACGATCTATGTACAATAATAGTCTCGATGCTTAGAAAATGTATGATCACGCTGTATTCCTCAACTATGTAAGCAAATTTCAAATCACTTTAAATCGCGTAATATTTTTTTCAATTACTAATATGGTAACGCTACTAAAAAGTAATAATAGATACGAAACAGCTTAAAAGGCAAAAGAAATAAATCAGCGTAATTTGTTTCACGGTATTTATATTTCACACGCACACACATACACACACACACAAAAAATAAAATAAAAATAAAAGCTTGTATTTTCCAAGGTAAGAAAGGGTTTTTCTTAGAAACGACCTCAAATTAATACCGAATGACTACTTCTATGTTTGAAGTATAAAAACGTTTCAGTTAGATGATGATGAATAACTAGTACCATGAGGTTGTGGTGGAGGAAGATGAAGAGCATTCGCTGCTTGTCGGCCATGCTTTGGCTGCAAATAGTCGTGCCTTGCTAGAGCATGTACATCGATTCGATCTTCTTTACGGTAGGCTAAACATGCTCTAATGAAAGTCTGCAGTAATAAAAATATATATTAATATTTTAGCTACAGGTTAATTTTCACAGGAGAATTTAAATGTTGCTTATTACTTTGGCTTCGCTACTAACAGCAGGTTTATTGGAAAATTGTACATCAGTAGCTTTTAAAATTGTATTTTCTTCTAAGATTGTAGCTTGAGATTGATTATGTCCAAACGGCTGTAAAATGTAAAAATTATTATCCGATATTCTTATATATTTTGTAGCTGCAATTCAATAGAAATACCTTTTTGCCATACAAGCACTGATAAAAAATGACGCCAACGCTCCACACATCCACTTTAGATGAAATCTTGGGAGGATTTTTCCCCACCACAAAACATTCAGGAGGTAAATACCTAGTGAATATTCATCACAAGAAAAATTAGATTATTTCATTACAAATTTCGAATAATTTTAGGCACTTACCAATAAGTTCCAGCTCCTTGAGATGTCAAATCCATTCCATGGTCTGGATTGTAATTTTCCTCGTCCATAACTTTACTTAAACCGAAATCTGTGATTTTTATTTCACCACAAACGCTACCCTCCGTTAAAAGAATATTTCCTAAAAAAAATACAGTAATCATTTTTTTTCCTTTTTTGAAACAGCATTACACGAAATATGGTTCAACGCACCTGGTTTCAAATCATAATGGATTACTGGAGGTTTAATATCATTTAGATATTTTAAAGCAGATACTACTTGCATAACGATAGACCGTGCTTCTCTTTCGGCGATTGTTTTATGCTTCAAGTAAAAACAATACATATTTTGTTATTTCCTATTAGCATGCACACATTCCTAGAGAAATGAAGAAAAAAAATTTACGAACCTGTTTCAGATAGAAATCTAAATCGTGCCCATCGCAATATTCTAATACTGTACAAAATGAATTGGCATCTATTTCGAAAACATCATACAATTTCACAACTCTTGGGTGATTAAGTGATTTATGAATGTTATATTCCCTTAATGCATGCCTACAACAAAAATTTTCAATAAGTCCAAACAATGAAAAGTCATCTTCAAACAATTTCAATTTATTACATACTTTATGTAATTAGCTTTCTTATCTTCTTTCCAGTCTTTATTTAGTTGATGAACTTTACAAGCGACGTAACGTTGTTCCATCAAATCGAAAGCCTAAAAAAATTAAATCTTAGGAATAGAACAGTTCATAAAGTTTAAAAGCTTATTATAAGGAAAGCAATCTTACTTTGTGGACTTCGCTAAAACCCCCTTTACCGATTAGCATAAGGAGTAAATAACGTTCGCACAGCACCGGATGACTATTAAATCGAGACTGATCTTCATTATGAATACGTTTCAGTTCGCGAATATGTAAATTACGTTCTCTCTCTAATTTCTCCATTTCCATCTGCAAATCTGCATCTTCTTTTTTCAGAGACGACTGTCTTAGCTGTAAATAACTTCATATGAGTATTTGTTGATTCGACAATGTTTTCTTTTGCATAAATACGGGCACAATTACTTTCAAAATTTCATCAGCCTCATAATATTCTTGCCATGACAGCGTATTCGATAGTACAGCATCTGGTTTTAGGAATATACCGTGATCTATACCATTATGCATTACAGCATTGTTATTGCTCACCACCGTCACACTATTGGCAGCTACTGGCGATGCAACAGAACTAGGAACTGTAGAATTATTTTGACAATTTGATAATCTTTTTCTACCCGTTTCATTTGAAGGCCTCTTTTTCAAAAGTAATTTTTTCTGTCGATCAATTTCCTCTCTTTCGGCGGCTACTTCTTCTTGTCGTCTAAAATCCAGCGCATATGCTTCAATCGTACTTGTATTAAGAAATTAATAACAGAAAACTTACCTAGTTAATTCTTGGAAAGCGTGACCATCGGTCCAATTTTCTTGAAATTGTGCACCTACTCGCTGGGTAACAAATTGTCCCAAACGTAGTCTGTTTTGCATACATCGTTGTCTAGCTTCCTTTTTCTCAATTGTGGACTTTTCGATAAGAAGCTTCTTTACTACTTCTATACATTTATTAATGTGCGACTTCTGTTGATCTATGGTTTTTTGTTGGGCTGTTACTTGTAATTTCAACTCTTCATTTGACTATCGCGAGAAAAAGAATAAAGAAAATATATAAATCTACCAAATATAACTGTTTAGTTTGATTCTTAAAACTCAGAACTAATATAACACGAGAATTCAAAATGTAGTTGAATAAGTTGCAAAGCAGATGAATACTTTACCCTAGTCAAGTCTTCTATTTTGCTATCTTTCAATTGGTTTTCAGATACAATATCACTATCATATTCAGGAGGTTTTGGGCGAGTTGGTTCACTCTATGAATAAAGAGCGTAACTTATTAATTCTCATAAGTTGAAATTTAGCTAACCAAATAAATTCATACCTGAGCCATTTTAGACAGTACAGAAGGGAGCCGAGTAGACTGGTGGGGAAGTGGAGGAGGCTGCATACTACCGAAATCATTACTTCTTGAATTGGTAGCAGAAGAAGAAATCATACCTTGTGGATTACTCGACGAGTACTACAAAAGAAGATTACTATTCAACAAATTCCGTATGGAATAGTACATGTGTTTAGTGTGAGCATTTAAAATGCATACCATAGGATGCGATTGGTGAGCAGGAGACAACGGTTTGTTTCCATGACGAACGGGGCTGCCGCCAGAATGTTTTGCAAAATAATCGTTGATTTTTTTACACTCTGGAGTAGAACGAGACGATGGCTTGCCATTGATAACTTTTTCATTTCCTTCATCAGCTTTTCGTTTCCTCCTCTTTTTTTCAATAGGTTTATTTTTATCAACAACCGAAGATTCTACTTCTTTATCGCTATGCGAAGAACCTATAATGAACAAAAATAAATTCGTTGTATACGAAACGATCATGGATAAAGACTTTCTACGAAAAAACTCTTACCAGTACTCATGCTAGAATCTTGGTTCTGCTGTGCTGGTTGTTGTTGTTCCAAAGTTAAAGGTTGTAATTGTTGATACGTTGGTTGGAATTCTAAAGGTAAGTCAGGTTGCACCGGAGTTAATTGGTGCAAAGGCGAAGATTGTTGATAATATGGTAATTGAGACGGTAACGGCTCATCTTTTTGCTCCATTTGCTGGATACTTGAATGTTGAGAAGAGGGTTGCGATTGCGGTAACGAATCCGTTAGATGCGAGGACGAAGATGATGACTGATGTTGATGTGAAGGCTGCGGCGATGAAGGCGATATCGTCTGCGTATGCGGTAACTGTTGATGTTCATCTGGAGAATACTGTTGAGCTGGTGTATCTTGTTGCGATTGAGTACTAGAACTAGAATCCTGCTGAGCGACAATTCCTGTCAGTGGAGTCAGCGGAGCCATCAATAACTACGACAAAAACAAAATTTCGTATGTTACGTTCGCAGTTGAACATTTTCGATACTTATTATTAACCTTCATTATCCACATATATAAACTCTTGACGTACCGACATTTTGTTCAAATGATTTCGTTTCATTGCATACTTTTTTGTCATGGAATCGTCGCAACTATTAACGCGTTACTTATTAAAAACGATAATAATAATGCGATATTATTAACATTAATATTAACATTACGTCCGATAATACATATACTGGAACCGCGATTGAATTATTCGCTGTATAATTTTGTACATACCATAGATCATGAATGCACTGAATGATAATGCATAGTATTCGAATGAAACGCCTACGAGTCGAACAATTTCATTAAATTTCAGCCTACTCCAAGAGCAAATGATTTTCGTGAAAATTTTGTTGTAAACACGAATCTCGCCAAAGTGATAATACAACCAGTAATTATACGTGAAAATAAAACATGAAACGATCAATACGAGATTGTCGTCGGCTACTTACTTCCGAAAAAACAATTTTCACACACTACGATAATGTAAATGGAAACATGAAATATCCAAGTAATCTGATTTTGAATTTTCGATAAATAATTTTACTTTTAAACAATTAATTGCTAAGTCAATTTACAATTTTAAAATGGGCCAACACTGTTCAATATCTAAGATAATAAACGAGAAACACGTCGTATGGTATTTTATCATTTACACTCGTATATATTACTTCATTAGGCCTAAAATTAACCTTTGCAAAATACATAAACAAAAGAAATTGTAATAAACGACATTTCAAAAACTTTAACTCACATATGGATAGATTTTGAAAATTATTAAACGCCAATTTTATAGTGATTATGCATTACGAAAATTCTGCTCTTCATTATTATTTATAAAATTGTGACACAAGAAATTAAACACTTCTGACGACGATTAAATTAATAACATCACTTTACATGAACGTTGGTGAATACTGGCAAATACACACTATGCTCGGCGCAGAAATTTTAGATTAGCAACTAATAGAATTTTCCAGGGTCGTACAGCGGTTGTTGAACTTTTATCCAGGAAAAGTAAAACCAAATAATGAAAGAAATAGGTAAAAATGTCAAGGTAAATCTTATCTGTTTTTGATTTTCAGACTCAGAAAATGTTTACGAATTTTCCCAGGTTACTATACATGCATAACTTATGATTATCTGAAGCGAATATTATAATTGTAATCATGATTTTTAAACAAATTTTCAACAAATCGAAAGTAAAAAACTATTTTACGAAATGCTTGTCTTTTGGTAGGTAATAGGCATCTTTACTTTCATTCATTATTTTATGTGTATCAGATTCAGATGGGTGCAATAATCTATGGAATGTGCGTATTCCACTTTGTACGTTTGTTCAAGATGCCGATATGACTCTGTGCCTCCGATCTCCGTGTGTTTGTATCTGTGCTTTTCACTTGATGCCGCTGGTCGGTGGTTGCAGATGGTGGGAATTCGCATCGACGTAAAGTCGTGAACGTGAGAACGATTATGTAATATACAAAATT
The DNA here is from genome assembly GCA_900060175.1 of Ferrisia virgata. NCBI lineage: Eukaryota > Metazoa > Arthropoda > Insecta > Hemiptera > Pseudococcidae > Ferrisia > Ferrisia virgata. Next base: position 27,607 of record FIZR01031003.1, read on the forward strand.
TGAAATTAAATTTATTCGAGAAAATAAGAACTGTTGATATGATTATTTAGGTTTCGATACTGTATGTATAATTTCATGATTGATTAATATATGTATATATTTTTTCATTTTAATGATTTCGCTTTTTTCTCAACACCAGCATTCAGCTGTGTGATAATAATTTTTCATGGTCTCTTTAAAAATTCAGTGTATAGGTGTGCAAAAAAATTGTATTTTGCTTCGATCGTCCATCGGTATGTTAATACATTTTTGTGTATTCGATTGGTGTTTGGATGAGAGGACCTTCCATAATGTGAAAATAATTGAAAACGAAAATACATCCGAAATTACGGGAATAAATCGGTGAATTTCCAGTCTTATGGACCTGTTTCCGGAAATTTGTTTTACAAACAGCATAATAATGAACTAATGTAGTAGTCGTTTACTGTCTATGTATGTTTTCTTTGACCCTTCAATAAGTTATTATAATTTTGAATTTGAACAAAAACATAAGATAAACGGATATCAAAAATATTTAAGGCTAGTAGGCTGATTATTCAACAAGTTAAAAAAAAAATAGAATCTAGACAAGCAAAAACTAATCAAAAATTTGAAACAGGCAAATCAATATGAAAAATGTAGACCATTGCGATGATACAGTTTTATTAAAAGTCGTATCATGTGAAATGGACGAATTATCGACAGTAATTATCTCAAATACACAGACAGAATATTTTTTACATTTTTCAACGTTTTATTTGGACATTAATATTGAATAAGCTCAAAAACGATTGAAAATTGAAACAAGAAAAGATAAAGTTTTACTTCTACATGGCAATTTAATTTTAAATCTTTAAAAATTACGATATATTTTTTTAGAGGTACGTATTTCAATTAAAGTGAACAGAACGTCCTGTCACAGAGAGAAATATCAATTGCACATCTGCTGAAATGACTTTTTTCTACAAAGATGTAGATCAAAATAAATACTTGAACAGTATAAACTAAAATTTAAAAAAACTTAGTAAAAAGCTAGTTGTAGATAATTATTTCATAAAATTAAAATACATTTAATTGATAAAACATCGAGTATCAAAATAATAGGAAAAATTCAACTATCGAAATAGGAGACAAAATCAGTCCACAATACGTACATACATTCATGGCCAACAAAGATGCTAAGATTACTTCCTTTGTTTAGAAAATAATTTACTCATATTACATTTTGCAAATTGTCAGAATTTATATTATCCCCATTACAAGGAGTACCAGCAATGGAATCCACAGGAGATGTATTATTGGCTGTAAAGCTTGTCCACCAATTCGACACTGCACCCCGTGCTTGAGATAAAGCGCCTCCTAAAAAGTATGGTCATTAGGACAGGTCAAGTACCGCAACACAAAAAAAAATCAGATGAAAATACTCACCGACTGCACGGCCAGTTGTAGCGACAGCTTTTCCGGTATTTACCATAGCTTGGTTCAATTTTTTCCCACCTTCACTGTATTGCAATGTACTGTAAACAAGCAGGATTTATTTTATTTTATTTTATTGGCTTTATTTGAAGAAATGTAGCACTTACTGTTGTAATTTCAACTTCATATCTGCAACAGAGAGCTGACGAGTAAAAGGATGACAAGGGGAAATTTCTTTGATAGCGTCGCAGTTGTTGCAAACCCAAGTTTTATAATTATGTGTATCTTTCCACGCGTTGACAAACGCAACATTGAAAGATTCTACTTCACGAGAATTTTCTATCCATAAAATGCTATTATCATTAAAAAGGTAATCGTACAAAGATATTGCACAAAAACAAAACGAAAACTTACCTGGTAATAAAGAAGTTCGGAGTAAAGATAAAAGGTACAATTTAAACTGCATCCTGATCCATTCATCGCCTCCTTCCCAACCAACTCCATCAACAAAAACGTCTTGCTTTTCTTCGCAAACATGTTTAACGATATAATCTGCAAATCTTAGATCTTCCATAGACAGATGTAGTAATCGTTTTAGTTGCATATCGTCAGTTTCAACTTTGGCAGTATCCACCTGAGATAATAATGAAATAAATATTGATATTGATCGAAATCAGTTCAGTTACTCTATACAAAGTTACACTTACTTCAACTAAAATATCAGCGAGGTGTTTTTTTTGTTTAAAGAGAATATTCGTGGCACCAATAACATAGCCTCTAACGTTAGGGTCCAAAAGAACGTCCATATATGGTAAAGACAAATACGGAAGGCATAAATATCCCTAAAAATTAATATTTTATGATCGATATGTCGGTTCAATTTCTTAAGCTATGTATTACAAATTTTTTACCTCTGTGAATATTGGTAATGGTGTACCACAAGCAGATAAATCCATTTGTGACATCAATGATAGATTCGTTTGGATGGTGACATCACCCATAATATCGTAACCAACGTTTTTGAATGGGGCGTTTATATCATTTGTGTTAGATTTGTCGCATTTACCGTCACCGAGATCATTACCATTTAATGATTCACAAGGTTCTGATAAACCAAGATCATCATCATCACCCGAGGATCGATCCACGGTCAACGAACTTTCAATATTTACTCGAGTAAAAGAAACATTGAAGTTACTAGAACTAACATTTTGACTACTTTCGGATGTATAATTCTTGACCGGTTTTTCTTCGGAAATAATCTTATTAGTACGATTATTGACTATTTCAAGTTCATTATTTTCTTCATCCTCCAAATTATATTGAGGCATTGGTGACATGGGGCGGGATGGCCTATACAAATCAAAAAAACGTCATATTCGTACTATTCTCACTCATTAAATGCTGTAAACATTTCAATAGCATACCTGAAACATGCTGATTGATGTAAACCTTCTTCAAGCATACCAGGATGAAGCGATAGAAGTGATAGAATTGCTGAACATAAGGTATGTACAGGAGAGCAATAAAATATAACTTTTTTTTCTAGTAAAAGTAATTTGAAAAGAAGAACAGCTTTATGACGGAATTTTAAAATAAAAACTCTGGCCGGAAGTCCTGAAAATTTTCAAAAATCATAAAAATATGTACGTGGGATTGAAAAAAAAAATCAAAAACACCTTCACTAACCGACAAAAAACTGAGGTGATGAAGCAATATCGTCTAAATTTTTCAGACATAGGTTTAAATGTTCGTACGTATCTTTCAGTAACGAAACTTTGGTAAAATCACCTTCTTCAAAATACGCATGAGTTATGAGAGACATTTTTACTTCGATATGACCATAGAGAGGAATGACACTCAAGACACAGACTGCCTTCTGCACTGTATCTCTGGTTAGATCTGAAGTTCTGTTCTTCACTTTCTGTACAACAAATTATGAAATTAAAAATTATTACCATACAATGAGGTTCTTTCAGTTGAAATTAAAACGATAATTCACATCAACAGATATTTGTCTGTAGCACGAAATTCCAAAAATAGTTTCATTGGGATTATTCAGACTAGGTAGATGAAAGTAAACAGTGTCATGAGTATAATTATGAGAGCCATCCGGTAAAGCCAACGTTGGTAAATATTTCCATCCCGCAGGACATTCATTTGAGTCTGAATCATGATCTTCTGATAGAGGAGGATATGAATATTCAACCTGAAAAAAATTGAGGGATACTGGTTGAACATCATTATTCATATTTAAAGGAGATTCCTGATATGTTGAGATCTCAAAACAAAAAATACTCCTTCTGTCAAGCGTACATATGAAATACTAAGTACTTATTCTTCATATACAGAGAATAGATTTTACCTGGCATCCTTTCTTATGATGGAATCCTACTACTAATACATGCAATATCGGATTAGATGGATCAGGGGAAAAACTTTCCATTTTGATAAAAATTCTATATCACTAAAGAATTATTATTCATAATTTAGTGCGTCAAGAAATAAGCCGAAAACAATACGTTTTAAAATTTAAGAATTTCCATGCTCACAACGATGTTGTACTTATAGTCAAGTTCATACAAACGAAAGAATCTCGAACAATTTCACTGCACAATATCATCTCGTCTTCGTAAAACGAATTTATTAAATCACTGAAACTTGAAAGAAAATCATAAGAAAAGAGGAGTCGCGTCAGAATCATACAACCACATACGACGAATTACTTTTAAGTAAATAAATAAAATAATGTAAACAACAATCGTTTCTCTTCAATTTATTCAAAGTTTCGATCAAAAAAAGGATCTGGCTATTGGGGTTTTAATCAAACGTGTTACGCTAGTTGTTTCGCTAGGTGTTCCCATGTTCACGCATGTCACGTTACGTCGCCATATCTTTTTTCTTTCAGACTTGATTATCAAACCTTGAATAAATTCTGATTGATAATTCTTTATCTTCGTCGAGATCGGACAAAAAGAAAATTGTCTTTTCATTTGATTTTTAGTTTTATTTGTGTATTTTTTTTTCTTCATTAAAGAAAAATATTACTTAGTGGCAATGTGTTCTGTACTCTTTTGAAAGTAAGTATATCTGTCTCTATTTTTCCTCTTTAAAGAACTAACACGAAGTTGTGTTTGTGGAAGATTATAATATAGATGACCCGCAATGTATGTTATGTTGCAGATATTTTGCAAAGTTGAACCACATCTATCCACTAAAGATACTCGAATTAACTCGAACGATGGAAGAAGGCAGCGAATCTTCGAAAATTTCAAAACTACGAGCTTGTGATAAGGAAAATATAATGCATTCCTCATTGCTTCAGTATTACCAAAATGTTATGGAAAACACAATGCAAAGTTCAATTAAAGTAAATGTTTAAAATTTCATGGATTTTGAAATTCATCTATTGTGAATTGTTTATTAAAAATAAGCCTATTTACAGATTGAAAGGGCTACGAAATTTCTTCTTCTACCGGAAATTTCCAATTTAGTAGGAGACCAAACGAAAGCCATGTTCCTCATGTCTAAAGGTTTATCGCACGATGAGGTATCAGAAGCATTCAAGCAATATTACCGTAACCAAAAAGAAACCTTTAATGTAGGTAATTTGCTGGCGTGTAATGCATCTCTTGTTCCGGTTTTACCATGCGATTAAATTTCAGCTTAATACACCTCAGGTGGCTCTGAACAGAGTTAATCAAACTGAATACAATTCTCCGAATACTGTTCAAAAAATGCATCCAAATCCGAGCCAAAGCGGAATTTCTCTCTTTTTAAATTTATGCCAAAGGGTGATGGTTTTGGCCGGAATTTCTATTGCATTTTATTACTTATATCAGGTGATTGATCTTCATCTATTGTATAATATCCTTGCAGTAACCGATAATTGTTAGGGAGGTATATTGTAGAAATGGCGTTCCGATAAAAGTAAAGAAAGTAAGACTAAGAAGGAACACAGGCGCATTGAAGAAGAATTGAATCAAATCAAATCAGAGTTACAGAAAATAACAGCTGAATTAAAATTACAGCAATTAACAGGAAAAACGAATGCGAATCTTGCAGCAGAAATCAATTCTTTGAAAGCAATTTTAGTAAGCAGGTGTGTTTCTCATTGACGAGATAAATATTTTCAATTGTTTTTTTTATTATACTTTGAAATTAACATTCGTATTTTTTTTTTTTAGGCAACATTTCGAAGAATTGCAAAATAAGAAAATATCAATACCATCATGGCAACTTGATATGGCCAACGCCTCTGGTATCAAAGATAAAAATACAACCAATAATACTGCTGTAAATGGTCAACTATCTGAGTGTACTTCTTTGCCTGACAATGCGTCTCAAGTGGAATCAGAGGTACTGCTAGATTCAGTGAAAACTGAACTAGACAATACAAATACTTCAACAAACGATAATCAGAATACAAATCAAAGTAATAAGGAATGTGGAGAAAAAATTGTTCTGAGTATTGCTAATGGTGATATTGTGTCCGATTTTGCTAATAAAACAAAAAAAAGTAATTCCAAGAGCAAAAGTTCGAAATCAAAAGTGAATGAAAATGGGAAGAATATTTTAAAGCAGAATGGTACCGTAAAAGTTAATTCTGAATGAAAAATTGCGAAGAATAATTCAAATAAATACGTGGCGTGTTTCTCGACTGTTGTAGTAGGATGTTGATGATTTTCTTTAGCCCTGTAAGAATCCAAAATTCTAATGTACTCTTAGTGAATTTATTATAGTAAGATTGAAGTAAATCAAGTGCGAGACTAAGGGGTACGGACACGGAACTATGGATGGTCATCTGAAATTACCGAAAGATCAAATTTTCTGATATTTTATTTGTTGTTTTTGTAGATTAATGAATTCATGATGTTTCATAGCGGCATTATTTTAATTTTATGTATTAATAAGATGTCATTGTACTTGTACATAAGTAAGATATCATTGTCTAATACCTATTCCATTATATTTTGTACCGTTCAATTTTTTACAAGAATATAATATTTGAAGTGGTCCTTAGTTTTCAAATTTCCTTTCAAGGTAATACTGGCCAAATTTTTAATCATAGCATTAATACCTCGCATTTCAAGATTTTTATCGGGCAAGTTTTTTTTTGTAATTCAAATTACTTGGGGGGAAGGACTTTTGTGAATTTGTGTGTGTAATCTGTGTATAAATAAATGTACGGGTATAGTGGTGTTAAGTATTGATTTATTATAAAAATAAATAAATAAATGAATAATTTTTTTTAGAATACTATTCTGCTTTATTCAATTATTTTTTAATCACTTGTCAAAAAGCGTTATGAAGAACTGATTTTTTTTTTTATTATTTGTTATCGTTTACAATTTACTAAATGATATTATTTTCCAAAGTAAAAAAAATCAGAGAAATTGAAAAACTATTGATCGAAAATAAAATCAAACCAAAATCTAAATTCAAGATTCAAGAATTCAACTATTGAAGCGAGAAAAAAAACAAAAAATCAAATGGCTCGTAACTGCTGTCATGACATCATGAGCTCACGGATTTTGATGTCATCTGTCATGTCAGCGTGTTTGCGTTTTAAAAGATTCAAAATACGCTTCCGAATTGTTTTTGCTTGAATTTTTTTTACGCCAAACGAAGTGTTTTTCTTCTATCTTCTGACTTCCAGTGCTTCATCATTCTTTAAGTGTAAATTTCAATTTTGAAAATTGTTTTATCATTATCTATGTTCAAAATGTGTAAAATTTATAATTTTAGTGTCATAGTTTGAGCACAACAGTCGATGATCTCTTATTACTTCTGTTTTTGTGCCTTAGAAATTTGTTCTCTCAGCCATATTATCTTCTTTTTAAAAAAGAAATACTTATTCCGTTGTCAAGTAAACGAGTGATGTATTGCTTCAAATAAATCAGGTCTATTCTAATGTTTCCGTTTAGTGATAAATTAATGGTGTGTTTTAAAGAAGATAGAATACAAATGCTTAAACTTTTTCTATTTTGTATTCGCACTGTATTTCTACTGGCATATAGATTATGGACTTGTATATCATACCTGATCACCAAACAAACTAAAGCTGTAAGTTTTTATTGATATTATGTTGTAATATTATGTTGTAATATTGATCATTATTATCTTGACTAATATGATTTCTTAGTCTTAGCTTACGCTTGTTTTTTTATTATGTTTTCGTCACGATTTTTGTTTAAACTTTGAACTTCATTGCATCCTTGCAAGGAGACAAAATCAGTATTTGATATACCATTGTACTTAGAAAAGCGAATGAAGTACCTTCTTTTCATTTTGAATTTCTCTTACCAGAGTAATATTTACGGAATTTACTTTTTTTTGCCTTTAAATTACATTTTAAAATTAACAAATATTGCAATTCATTATTAATATCTTGAAAGCTTTGATTCGAACAATAACATGAAAAAAGATTTTAGTTATAATTACTCCTCAACAATTGAATGCGTACCGTTTTTTTGTATAATGGTTTACTTCATGATCTAGATATTTGTCTCCGAAAGGAATAAAATTTGATTACTTTTAGGTAGTAAGTACTTGTACTATACAGTTGGCAGTAGGCCAATTATTATTTTACATTATTTTTTTTTTTTGCCAAAATACTGTTTATTTACTTACTTTATACTTACATTACAATTTTTTTCACCGTGAATTATTTATATCTCACCTTTTTAACCGCTATATATCAATAATATTCATAACTGACAGCAACATGCCTTTATTTAATTTAGGCTTTTATTATCATTTATTTCATGACTTGATAACTATTTCTATTGCAGGTTCGTTACCACCAAACGGTTAAATATGAAAATTATCCATTATCGCCTTTGTCCATGCATAGACTGAGTAAGACTACTTACTTAATTTTAATCAATTTTTCACGTTGATGAATTCGTATTGAATTGATAATCTATAAAATATGTATCTCTGTTGTAGGCCTTGTTCGAAGGAAAGTTTTCGTTTTAGATTTGGATGAAACTTTAATTCATTCAAATCATGACGGAGTTATACGACAGGCCAATAAACCGAACATTCCTCCAGACTTTATTTTAAGGGTAACGATAGAACGTCATCCTGTTAGGTTTTTCGTACATAAAAGACCGTTCGTTGATTTCTTTCTTGACATTGTAAGTTTTAGAATCATGTTAATTAGTCAACGTTTCAAGGCTAATTATTCAAATTAATTAAAAAATGAACCGATAATATGAGTTACCTGATGTAGGTGTCACAGTGGTACGAACTGGTTGTATTCACTGCCAGTATGGAAGTATATGGTGCTGGAGTTGCCGATAAATTGGATAATAATCGTGGAATTTTGAAAAGTCGATATTACAGACAACATTGTACGCCAGAGTTGGGGTCATATACTAAAGATTTGTCGGCTATTACCGGTGATCTTTCCAATATTTTTATTCTCGATAATTCTCCTGGTGCATATAAAGGTTACCCTGGTAGGTATATTTTTGTTTGTACCAAATTTTTATAATCATGTCTTTTTAATTAATCATTATATGTATATTTGCATCATAGATAACGCTATTCCAATCAAGTCATGGTTTTGCGATCAATCAGATACGGCACTTCTAGGTTTATTGCCTGTTCTTGATGCATTAAGGTTTACGCATGATGTACGTTCTGTTCTTAGTCGAAAACTTCATCTTCATCGGCTCTGGTCAGTTAATGGCTAAATATTCCGTGGAATTTTATATTTTTTTTCACCAAATCTGTACACTAATTCCGTTTGATTTATTTTTTTACAGATCGTTGTAAATGAAATATTTAGTGCAATTGTTGTTATTCTGTTGTTATCGAATATGTTCGTATAGACGATCTTCCTATATACTTGTAAGTGTTTGTAATGGTTTGTCGTTCACTTATTTACTTCTCGAAATTGCGAAGTACTCTTCTTAAAGTTACTCGCAGTTGATCCGAATTATTATTGCAGTCCCTTTTTTTTTTTTAAATTGTATGTATTGTACGTATTTTTTGTTTTGCCTTTATTTTATTTTTTTTTTTTTACAAATTTTTACATGAATATTTTTCGTTTTTTTTTCATATTTAGTATTTATAAATGAGTCAGCTCTTTTGATTATCCCTCTTTATTACAAATGCTTCTACAAAAGCTGCTTTCACATCATGATACTATTTCTTAGTACTTAAGGAAATTTTTTAAAAATATAATTTTAGGATGTACTATTTGAACAAGTTTATTATGTGACAACTTGTGTAAACGGTTTTAAGATTTGATGCTTTATTTTCAAATCCGGCGTTCTTAGTTAACTTATTGTTTTAGATTTCGCTCCATTTTTTCGAGCACAATTTGCCGAATGTAGCATACTTCTTATTTAAATATGTTCAGTAATGGCTGTGTTGTGATGATGAACATACTCGTCTCGAAATGACGAAATTATTGAAGAGATACTCCTAATGACTTTCTGATGTGCTTCAATACGATTGCCAAAATTTTACGTACTGATTTTACGACCTTTTTTTAATCAGCTGAAGTTTATTATTTGCTGTGAAGTATGAAACGAACTATCAAAATTCTTGTAATACTTCATTTGACATATGTTTTTTAAAGAATATTTAGAGTTGAAATAATTTCAAAATTTTACATTCTTTTCAAGAAAAATAAATCGAATTGCTTTAAAATTATTGAATAACCGAATACGTAAACAGTATTTAAATGATTAAATTGTTTTTCGACGAATTTGTGAAGAACTTGTCGTTGTTGGAATATTAACAAAAAAAATCAATCGTATGTTGAGGTACAGCTGCAATGTTGGAAAGAAAAACCACATGCTGGTAATTTTATGATGTGATTATGACGAATGTTTTAGTGTTTCTTTATTTTTTTATTTTTCTGTGTTTAAATTATGAATGGGTAATTATTTGAATACATCCGTTGTAAATTTCTGTACATATGATTTACGATACGATTTCTTATTTGATATTTTTCTCAAGATACGTGAAACCTTGAATTTTTTTATATATATATATATTTATTTCAATTAAAATCTAATCAACCACAATAATATCGTAACTATGCTATTAAATTTAAAAATTGTGAAAATTAATAATTTCTTTAGTTGTTTTGAAACCACCTACTAGCTATTAGTTACATTTAAATGACACTACGATTTGTGAAAATTCGTACAGAACTGATTTCGTGAATATTCAAAGCTGGTAAATGTATAATCTAGAAAATGGTTAGATTTTCCGCAAAAATTTCTATTGATTTTTCATTGCAATTTGAAACGTAGAAAATTAATGTTTTCTTAACGGATATCAATTAAAACCAATATTAAGTTATTAATGTGCATTTAGTAGTGATTATTTATAGAATTAATTGTATCAAATTCTTTCGAAGCAATAGCGGTATTTTTCTAAAGTACATCGTATAAAGCAATGATAATAAATACCTACGCCAGCTTATTTTTGAATAAATGATCACATAAATTAATGTATCGGAGTCAATTATTTTGCAGTACACAATATTTGAATGTACGTACTACGTAGGTATATAGGAATAAGTATACGAGGTATTTGATGCGTCCGTGTTTCTATACATCATCACTATTTGTGTTTTATGTTTGAAGCTGTGTGCCTTTTTCCTTTTAGTTTACAATAGTTTTTAAAATCGTGTATCTTTCAGTATCGTTATTCTTATGTAAAATCGATGTGATCTTTGTCTTTGTTGCAATTTTTAATTGCAAATAAGTTTTATTTAAGTGCATATTTATGTTTTTGTTTATTTCTCTTTCTTTTAAATATACTTCTTGTAATTATAAGCCATTTTGTTGGTACAAATCGTAGACAAGCGAAGTTGGATTATTTTAAAAACAAATACTTACGGGTACCAAAAGACCAGTTCAACGATTGAATGTTACCTTTGTGTTGTCGTACAAATACATGTTCGTCAAATATTCGACCAGAATTTATCGTACAGAAGTTTTTACATATTATTATTAATTCACTATAAATTCGTTTTTTTTTCTTTTTCGTTCTGATGTCTCGTATGTTTAAATACTATATTGTTAAAAATTAGTAAAGCGAATAAATGAGACGAATGTTTCAATTAATGAAGTTTTATTTATGTACTTATTATGTTAAATATGGAAAAGAATTAGTTTGAAATTTTAATGTTTTTGAAAAATATTTGAGAAAAAATTCTTGAATAAAATTTTTGCTGTCGAAGGAAGTACATCTATTTATTAGAAAACAGGATGCCAAGTTTTTTGAAGTGAAAGAAAACATTGCATAGTCGTACCCATATATCGAATTCATTCAATAAACACGTACCGGCACTAATGCTCGAATCTCAGCATGAAGAAATGTAAAGAAATTTCCAGGAAAAAGCCTTAATATGGCCCATCATCCCTACACGTTTGAAAAAAAAACAGTCGAGAATTTTTGATTGTAAAAATTTATAAGTAGAACTCATATTTTGGAATATTTTGTGCGATATCATGGTTCGATATAAATTTCAAGAAGAATAATTCGTGTTCAAATAGGACTATCTTATTATCTTCCCACTGAGTAATTAATTAAGTACATCAAGTTCGGTCGGAGGACCTCCATCAGTTAAAACAAAAAAAACAAGTCAACAATTTGAAACCGATAAAAAAATTAAAATACGAACTTATACGAATGCACATGAACACAGTCCGGCTGTACTGCTGCTTATGTTTTCTGATCAACTAGTTGCATAACTCAAACGTGAATTATGCAACAAATAATGATTAAAAGCATTTGAATTTTACGTATTATTTTCGTATTTTCATGAGCCATGAAATGAGGTATTAGTGACCCTCCTACGATAAAAATCAAATGAGGTTGTGATACTTCGATTTAGTAGTTCGGGATCATTTTTTTCAAACAGTTATAATTCCGTTGATACACCTACAGTTTTCAAAACGAAACCGATTATTATGAAATTTTGTATCAACAATACAAAATTAATCCTAGATTTCGTTTTTATGATTAGCAACCTTGAAACAAAACAATTTTTTTTTTAATTTCAAATTTCATGGCGGTCATGAGTAGCTGCTGTTCTCATGTTGTGTATAGATGTAAAATTATTTTGTTTCAAAACTGCTAATCATAAAAAGTGAAATCTGGAATATAATTGTACAAAATTTCATGGTAATCGGTTCAGTTTTGAAAGCTGTGGGTATGTCAATGGGAATAGTATGCTATCATCATCCATGAGTAAATAATTTCGAAAATTCTTTACAATGAAATCTGGAGTACAATATGATTTTAATTTTTAATAAATGCAGTAATGTGCTGGTAATCTTGTTTCTAGCTACTGGTATTTTCATTTTATAACCAAAGTAATCATTTAGGAAATATCGTATAAAATCATGTTCCAAAATTCTAATAAAAAAAAATTAATATCATTACAAAAATATTTTTAAAAAGCAAAAACCCCCATGTAGAAAAAATTAAAAATGAATAACTCTACTCAAAAAATATTAAGGTAATATTTGGTGGAACTAGACTGGGCTCAGTGTACGAATTAATTTCCAACCGCTGATAAATCTTTCTTCTATAAAATAATCATTCATGGTATATTTATAGAAATTTTCTGATTTGCAACTATAATCTAAAAATTGTTAACTGAAATGTAGCTAATTTTGAAATTATTTTCAGAATTAAAGAACTTTTTTATTGGTTGTTGTCCATGAAATAATGGTCGATCCTCTAATTAATTGAGAGCCGAATTTTTTGAATGAAGTCTAAAATACAGCTTCAGAATATTGAGAAACTCGATAGCGAACGTTTTATTATTAACAAATTTTATTCATACCTACAAATGAACAATTTCTAAAAAATGAATTAAAAACTACTGAGGTAGAAAGTTGAAGAACTAGAAAATTACATCAAATTCATCAAGTATATGAAGTCATTTAAATAATACTACGCTTTTAATACTATTATGAAATGCCAACTTTGATACAAATTATTTCGTGAATTGTCAATAAAAACTCTTCACTCGAAATGATTACTAAACACAGAAATATAAATTTGAAAAAATAAAAAACGTAATACTTTGAATGAATATGAAAAATGCAAAATAACGAAAAGATTAATCTTAATAAGCGTAATAACACAATCACAAAAGTAAAGATTTAAAGAAAAAAAAGAAAAGAAGGAAAAAAATTACAATTCAGATTTTTTTCTAGAAAAAATGGTACTCATGAATATACTATTTGTAAAAACATAAACATAAATGAAGAGCTTATGAGCAAATTGTAACAGAAAAAAAACTTCAGAATCCTACAATAACAAAAGAACATATCAAGCATAGGTAACTGCTACGAATTGGTTAACCTTAAACTTCTTCAAGTATTGCTCTTCTCTCATTCAAAAGAACAGATGTAACGTTGATTATTTCCTTGTGACTGGAATCATCTAATAACATTACCTTGCAAAAGGTATCGTTAAAATCAACAATAACACAATTTAGTACTTTTTGATATACGATCTCTTTAAATCGATAACAATCTTGTTGAGTCCATTCTCCACGTATTGGCTTTATATTCAATAACTTTGCATTCACGGTCTGAGCAAGGAAAGAATAAAATTCCGGCAACGTATTATAAACAGCAGATATTGGAACAGAGACAGTTTCAGCAAAATCCACTAAACGTACAATAACAGTTTTGAGATCTTCCATGACGTACAAGGTTAATCCACGATACCAAATATTGTTTTCCAGCTGCACCGCGTAACATCGGCCGATGCTAACATTCGATACTGGTGACAGTGAAAATAACGAATGGTAATTATTCAAATCTAACATAAATTCGGCAAATTTAGGATAATTTTCAACTTTTATAATGAAATTAGAGGGACTGAGTGCTTTTAAAACAACCACTTTCAAGATGTCTCCTTTTTTCATTTCATATTTAGGAATAACATTAGAGCAAGTCAAATTGTTGAACAAATCGAAGCATAAATTATCGGGTAAAATGTTACTCAGATTGTTAACAAAATTAATGCTGGTGACTTGATCACAATTTTCATGAAAGATATCTTTCATTGGAACTATATCGTCATTATCTTGTTTTTTACACAATTGTACAACGGGATCATCTTCAATTTTTAAAACTTTCATAGTCACCGAAACACGCTGAAACTCAGACCGAGCGCAAAAACGATTTATAAAGTTTATCATTTTTTGGGTAGTACTATCTTGCAAGGATACTTTTACAGTCTGACATTGAGGCGAGATATAGATCAGCGTGTCTGGAAGCGAATCAGTATGAACAATATTCTTACAATCAATAACTTTGAAATCACCAAAGTCGATGCAATGAACGTTCGCTTTATTTCCGCCGAGAAGTGTTTTGATCATAATTCTCTTCCACGATTTTTCCGTTTGCGTTAAGTAAATTTTCTGTAAGTCTAGTTTTAAAAGCGATGTAACGTAAAATGATCGTTTGTTGCCGTCTTGATCAATGAGTTTGGAAGCACAATCTAACGTGTGTTTTAATAGCTGCAATGATCCGCTTTCAATCTGTACACGAGCTTTACCGGAATCGTCAATTGATAATAGATAAACATCGAATAACTCGCCTGCTTGGGTAATCTTAGGAACGTTCAACTCGTTTTTTATTTTATTCAAAAAATATTTGTTGACGCTAACGTTGAAAGCGCTATTCTTCAAATATATATCCATTGATAACTCGTGACTTGTTTCAGAATTCACTTTACCGATGGCTACTTCATTGTTGAGAATTTTCATCAGTTGGCAACTTAGGTAATTCATATTTTCGTGCTTGCTTAGGCCCGCCATTGAACAAAGAAATGCTAGCGGTGGAGTGTTGGTGAATTTGTGATTTAGTGGGAATAATGAGCGGAAAACAAAATCTTTCTTGATTCCTATATCAATCAAATGACACTCGGCAACGTTTTCTAGTATTGATAATACTTCAGCTCGGTACCAATTTTGCTCATAGAAACAAGCGTACAGTTCACCAACGTTGACAGTTCTTACGTCACTTATCATGCTACCAGCATAAAATCTGTTCATTTCGGCTAATAAAACATGATATCTAATATCATAATCATCATCCAAAATTCTGAACCAAACAGTTCTAGTGTTTACGCAATTAGATATGTATATACTCCAAGAATCTGTGGTTGGAAATATTTTAACAGGCAACGAAGACGAATGAGGAGTCGAAG
Organism: Ferrisia virgata; assembly: GCA_900060175.1. Lineage (NCBI taxonomy): Eukaryota > Metazoa > Arthropoda > Insecta > Hemiptera > Pseudococcidae > Ferrisia > Ferrisia virgata. Next base: position 43,213 of record FIZR01031003.1, read on the forward strand.
TCAAAAACGATCGATATGGATACATTATAACTTGAGTAGACAGAGATTCAATGTAAACGGAAGAAGTATTCTCTATCAAATTAATCCAGTTTAAAGGTGGATGCATCTTATATTTTTGCATGTACGCTGCTTTAATGAATTCCGTATTAACACCATGTTTGAAAGAGTTTATTATTTCCAAAATAGTGGAAACTACGGTTTGCTGAGCGTTAACAAAAGAAAATTCGTACTTGTTTTTCAAACTTTCATACGCAGTTTTCAATAGATTTTCGTAAATGCTACTCTGTGATAAATCATCATAAGAAGGACTGATGAAATTATCGTTTCCAATTCTGAGAATAGTATTGAATGAAATACTGTCGTTATTAGGTGATACGTTGGTATGTGTTTCAAAAACAGGAAACTCCATGGAATGCCTCTGTACCAAAGCAATTAATAACAAATAATACGGATTTTGAGAGTAGGATGGCAAAGCATTCGAGCTTGGGGTACCCAAAGATGTTGGATGTGAACTGAAGTAATTACAGTTATCGAAGATACTCTGAGAATCAAACAAGTCTTGATCATTATTCGATATGTTATTGCTGTAAAAATTCGATAACTTGACGTTGTCTAAAAACGTTTGTGATGTTGATTCCGCAGAATTCTGCAAAAGTGTGTCATTATTCTGAACTTCGTTAACCTCACTTAGGGCGCTTTCGCTTGAACTACTCGAATATAAATTCATTTTGTCTATAATTGATTTTCTAGCGTTCATATTTGTACTACCCGAAGATGATTTCAAAGTAATTTTCCTTTTACCAATTTTGTCACCAATAACTAAATCATTTGTCAGTTGAACGCTTATATTGGAAACATCATCGAATTCATCATTCGTCGTCATCGCGTAGTTTTTCTTTCGTAAATTTGATATCAGGTAAAATTCATGATCTATTTCTTGAAGATGGATTCCTTTAATAGAATTTAAAAAGGAATGAAGATCGGGATATCCCAGTTCTACGAATGGTATGTCTGCTTTATACGCTTTTTTGAAATCTGATTCAAACGCATCCACAGAAACTTTACCGCCTGCGATGTTCACATAATCTTTTATAGTTCTGGGTATTTGAGCCAAATCTTCTTCGTCCATCTGAAGTGAAATATTTAACGTACATAAGTAAAAAAAAACGACTATAGAATATAAAGTTGGAGTAATTAAATAGTCCTACCTTATAAATTTTAACCTGGGTTAAACAATGTTTTCAAGATTTTTCACATTACTTAAGTGTTCGAAAATTTGTAAAGCTCGGGCGATGAAATTGAAACTATAATTATGGTATTTCACGTTCAATTAATTCATAATTATTTTTCAGTACTTTAAATTTCGATTCAAATCACAAATTTTAAGAACTAGAAGTGACTAGAACTACCATGATGGCATGATAAATGAAAACAAAGGTAACGCTTTTATCAAAAAAAATATTAACAAAAATGCTTTCAAAGTTTCAACTTTCAACTCTTCCGCCAAGCTGAGCTTCATAAACAGTTGATCAATATTATTGAACATACACCAGATTATTTCATAATCATTTTTTATTTTTTTATTTTATGTTTTATTTTTCACTGTCAGTATTCTGTATTTTGTTGAAATAAAAATAAAAAAGGAAAACTCAACAGATATTGAGATAAAAACATTGAAAGAAATATAAAAAATGAAATAATACACTAATATTGGAAAAATTTGAAAAATGAATATTCTAATTAAACTTTTTTTTATGATGCCAACTAGCCAATGGGCATCACCAAGAGAGTCCAGGCTGGACTTATTTGAAGTACAAAATTAGTTTTCATTTTTGTGGATTTCAGATTTTTTATTTTTTGAGGTTTTGCTTTTGTGACAACCAGTGATAAGAAAACATGTGCGTTTTACTTCTTTTGGAACCCTGGAAGTTTTCATCATCTTTCTTCTCTACTTCGGTAAATTTTGCCTTTTAATTTCATGACATCCATGACATTGTTTTTTCATCGTTTATTTTTGTTTTGAAACAATTTTATGTTTGTATTATGAATTATACTTGTTAACCGGCTTCGACTTCTGGTACATATCAGTAGATGTTGAAGTTTTCTAATAATTCAAAATTGGATTTCCGAATCTTGACCATTGATACTGTCACTGCATTAATGTCGAAATAGTTGATTTAAATGAATAGTTTTTCTGAGCTGTGAAACTTCAAGCATCTAATTTGATATTTTCGAAAAATGGGAAATAAACGATTTCTGATCTACTTTTCATACATTGGAACCATGTTCAGGTATCGTATAATACGTAAAAATGTAAGTTGAAAATAACTGTTTAAATCAATCGCATGTAACGAATCGCGGTATTAATTCCAGAGGTGTTCAGCGTCAAATAAATCGAAATTTAGAGGCAAACGTTGATCCATCTACAGTTCAAGGTTTAATAGAATTTGCACTTGTACGATTGAAACCCAAGAATGATGTCGTCCTTTATTTAGCTAGCCGGTATTACTTGATTTGTATCAATTTCGTATCTCAAGTACTTTTTTTCAAAGTGAAATCTTATTTCATTCTCATTTTAATTGTTTTTTTGCAGCACTGATCAAGGTGTTCATGCTTTAAAAACAGCAGCTGCTGTGGATTTAGATTTTGACCATGATATCACTCCATTGTATTTGCATAATTATTTAAATGGATTTTTTGATGAGACTGACTTAGATATCAGGTAACATTAGTATTACCAATATGTAATAACCTACAAACAAATTAAATTATTCTGCAACGTAATATGTATGTGCAATTTGTTTTTTTGTTGAAGAGTTCTAGATATCCTACACGTTTCAAAAGATTTCAATCCCAGGAAATCACCTCTATGGAGGAAATACATTTATCGGTTTGCTACTATTAAGCCAGATTCAGAAATACCAACAAAACTAATTCAAAAGAAACTGCTTCCAGTTCCTATAACTGAAAATCATCGATGTTATTTTGTTACGTAAGTTTATTATTGATAAGATTGTGTGATCTTTGAATGATTTTCCGATATTGCACGATTTTATATTCATGATCAGGAGTTCTAAACTTGATTTCGAACCTCTTCACGAAGCTGCGGGTTTATTTATTGGAACGAAAGATTTTGCTTCATTTATGGGTAAAGGAGTAGCTTTACCTGAAGATTTTGTGTAAGAATTAATATTTCATATTTTAGTTGTATTGCATTAGATAAACATCAAATGTGTAATTAATATTGGTAATCGTGCTATAGAACTGTTAGAAGAATCGATCGTTTATTTGTTGAACCAGCGCAGCCCTTTATACCATCAGCACTGAATAACTATTACAATTATTGGCATCTTGTTTGTGAAGGAAAATCATTTTTGTACAAACAGGTGAATATTATTTTTACACCTATTATCTCATTTATTTGTAATTCAGGTTTCTTTTAGATTAGGAAAACTGTCAGCGTGTTATTAGCGGTAGCTCAAAATCAATTGTCTATTAATAAAGTTCGACAAATGATAGAACAACCATCACCTTTGTCATGGCCGAAAAATTTAATTTTAGCTCCTAGTCACGGTTTATACTTGGCTGATATTTTTTACAATCCCAAAGACCTGGAAATACCTGCCGATGAACTCATTCAACAAGAAGTGAAAGAAGACGATACTGGTTTGTAATGAAAAAATTTATTTTACCAATTTCATATTGTCTCAACTTTTCCAGTCTTCATTAAAACTTTAAAAATTTAGTTTTAGATATAGATGAGAATATGGATCCATTAGAGAGGAATAAGCTGTTAATAAAAAAACGACTAGAAAAATATAGAGAGAAGAAATGCATTGCATAGTAAATTAAGAGTTGATGGTTAATTTTGATATGTTATTGTTAGAAATAAAAAATCAGTAGTTACGCTGTTTCGCATAATTTTCCAATATTTTTCTAAACCCGGGATTAGGATTGATTTTTGGTCGTTGTTTTTTTAGCATATTTAATGCTTCTTCATGATTTATTCCAAAATGCCGGATTAAGTAGGCTGCAGCGATAGTCGGAGATCGAGAAATTCCTGCATTACAGTGAATAAATACAATACCGCAAGACTCTTTCACATCGTCGATTATTTTGCAGCATTTACTAAATGTGTGCCCTATATCAAATTCATCTGTATCATATGCCTCCACAAATGTAGTAGATATATCTTGATACTCTGGGCAATGTACTCCAATACTCAAAATGTGCGTAATATAATATCCTTTCAACATATTGTAATCACAAGCTACATCCTGAGAACCGATGTACATCCAAGGTAGGATTTTACCGACATGTAAGTCAGGTGAATGGTCTACAATAAATCCGCAACTCGAAGCATTCAATTTACTTTTTCTCAGTTCTCCATTCTCGTCGCGAAATTCTTCGTAAACTTCTCCAGTACTCGAGTATAATTTTATCGTTGTTGTCTTCAAAGAATTTAATTTTTTATTAATGTTTTCCTGTAAAGACATTTAAGTAAATTGTTTCGTGACAAAGTGAAATTTGAATATCATCACTATCGAGCATTGGCCCACGCGTGATCGCACATTTAATGCAAAAACAACTAAAAATTAATAATATCAAACTTTACTTCATTTTTTCAATAACATATTGAATTATTTTTCGTTTTTCTAGTTTTTGACAAAACGTTTTTCCTACTTCAATTAATCAATTTTCCTCTTATCACCTTTCTTATCATATTTTTCAGGTTGACAAATTTGTAGGAATAAATTTATCTTGCATAATGGCCTACCTCACCTTTTATTCAATAATTAAGTTATACAAAGCGCGAAATTTTTACTGCTGTGTTTGGGTGTTTATATTTTTATTTTCATATGATTTTAAAATTCAAATTTGTAACATTCATTTATTCATAATGAATTATTTTCCATTCAAAATACCTATTTTAATCAATATTTTTGGTAACATTGCATATTATCAGTTCTTATCAAAAAATGATAATAACATTGAAGTCTAAATTTGAAATGACAGAAAAATGAAGACTTGATAAATTAAATGACAAAACAACCACGCACAAAATACGGAGAAATAATCTAAATTATTTGGCAAAAATCATGTAAGTAGCAATAGAAAGTAAGTTAATTTTATACTTTTCAACATTGAGAATTATTATTGTTTGGTTTTTAGTGCTAAAAACTTCAAGTTTTACTTGTTAAAATGTTGGCCGGTAAAATCGCTTTTGTAACAGGTTTGTATGGTTTCATTTCGAAAATATCGATCATCTATACGTATGCAGATGGATCATTTTGGTTCAAATTTTGAATGTTTAGGTGCAGGAGGTGGTATCGGAAAAGCTACATGTCAATTATTAGCGGATGCAGGTGCCAAGGTTGTAGCCTCTGATTGTAATGTTACTTCAGCAAAACAAACAGTTAGCTTGTTAAAAGGTTAAACAGTATTAATTCTTCCCTGCAACTTGATTTTTAAGAAGTACTTCCAACTTTGATCTACGTTTAGGTGATAATCATATGGCACTGCGCACTGACGTATCTAATGGTAAAGATGTTCATAGTACTTTTACTAATATTATGGAAAATTACTACACTCCACCGAGTATTGTTGTAAATGCAGCTGGTATTATAAAAGACAATTTTCTGTTAAATTTAACCGAAGAAGACTTTGATAAAGTGATAGACGTTAATTTGAAGGTAAAATCGTTTTAAATAGAGATTAATGTTTTTTCACGTTGCATTGTCGCTGTAACAACTTGATATTGTGCAGGGTACTTTTTTAGTCACTCAGAAAGCTTGTCAACTTCTAGTTGATGCTGGTAAACCAGGGTCTATTATTAACATATCAAGCATTGTAGGAAAAAAAGGGAATCGCGGTCAGTGTAATTATGCATCTAGTAAAGCAGCCGTAGAAACATTTAGTAAATGTGTAGCAATGGAAATGGCTCGGTATGTTTTATGAAAAACTGTTACACACGTTTTACTTTCCTTCTTTGAAATAGTAAACAACGATTTTTATTTTATTTAGATATGGTATTCGATGTAACACCGTATTACCAGGGTTTATTTCTACCCCAATGACCGAAGGTATTCCTGATAAGGTAAAAGATATGTTTCATTCATTGATTCCATTGCGAAAATTTGGAACACCTGAGGGTATTATTTTTTCATCAGTTTCTTTTATTGTAGTTAAATGTCACTTTATAATAAGGAATTTATTTATTTAATTCGTATAGAGGTTGGTGAAGTGATAAAATTTCTGTCCAGTGATGCCAGTTCTTATGTTACCGGAACTTCGGTTTTTGTGAGTGGTGGCTTAGAATAACGGATATGCAGGTGAACTTCTATTGTTTCGTTGTTTTAAATTCTTCATGGTGTAGATATTGTTATTGTTTTATGGTTCAATTAAATTATTACAGTGGTGAAGCATGTATTTACAACGTATAATTCAATTTTTTATCTGTTGTCTTTCTTTTTATTGTTTTGTGATGTTGTGCGTATAACTTTAAATAAATAACTTGGGTGACACAAAACGTTATCATTGTATTCTGCAATATTTTATATTTACTTAAGTGATCAAACGAATATTTCGTTTCGCATATTTTTGAAACAATTTCTTTTATTTGTTTTACTACAAAATCGTTTTTCTTCTTATACGAATAACATCAAATAAATCAAAATGTTAGTGAAAATTTAAAATTTATCAACGAAAAAAAATATCTCAAAAGGTAACCGAACTCTAAATCTATCAAAACTTGGTAAAAAAAAACAAATTTGTAAAATGCTGACGCTTAGAAACTGTGAGCAATATTTCAGTATTCCGCAGTCGTAATTTAAAAATAGGAAGAAATTAGAAAACTTGTACGCGGTGGTTTTCTCGGTCGCAAACTAATATATTTCCGTTTGACATTACTGCTACTCCTTCCAATCCCTTGAATTCTCCATCTCCCGAACCCCAACAACCGAACGATCTGAGGAACGTACCGTCTGGATGGAATATCTGTATACGATTGTTTCCTGAATCGCCAACAAGAATATAACCTTGATCATCTACCGCTACTCCCCTAAAAAAAAAAATAATTTTTCGCGTTCACCACCAATATTCGTTATCAGTGTAAATGACCGCTGCGTATTATTATTATTATTATTACCTAGGGAATTTGAATTGTCCGTTGGATGAACCTTCACTTGCAATCGAATTCAGTACTCTACCATTAACGTCGAATATTTGTACTCGATGATTGTTCGAGTCCGAAACGATTACACGATTTGTATTTGAAACTGCGATATAATGGGGATGTTCTAATTGACCAATTTTATTACCGTAAGAACCAAATTTACCAACGAATGTACCATCTGATTGAAAAACCTGTCAACGTTTGAACTTTGTATGAGTGATTGATCGATAAACGTCTGATTTAATAGAGAAACTCGTTGTACGTATTTTTTATTTACCTGAATTCTGTGGTTTTCTTTGTCACAAACGTATATAAATCCTAAAGCATCCGTAGTAATTCCCCATGGATAATTAAATCTACCATCTGCAGTTCCTTGACTACCGAATGCTCTTAAAAATCTTCCAGATGGATCTAACACCTAAATTTTAATGAAATATTAAAGATTTATTTTTTTATTCATTAAACTTAACTTTAATATGACGTTAATAAGAAATAAATGAATGTAATGTACGCAGGGAATACGTACTTGGACTCTATGATTGTATCTGTCCGCAATAATATATTGACCGATTCTATTGACTGCGATTCCGGCTAAGCAATCAAATTCACCTTCGCCGTTTCCAAAACCTCCAAATTCTTTCATGAATTTGCCATTTTGATCGAATACCTAAGCATAGATATGTAATTATCGAGTGAAAAATTCATTCTTAAAACGGATTCCAGTGGAAAAACGAATGCGATTTACTTGGACTCTATGATTAGACGAATCAGCAACGACAATGGAATTGTCTGGCCCAACGGCAATACCTCTGGGCCAAGTAAAACATCCGGGGCCACTCCCCCGACTTCCTATCTTGAAGCACAGCTGTCTCTTTTGCATATATTGACTTCTAAGAGTAGTACCTACCTCTGCGAAACCTGTAAAATTGATCACCAACGAATGAAATAATTTATCGTGTATGTACATCTAAACGCAGCTTTAATTGTATGTAATGTAATGTAATTGTAAACGTGCGATAGGTATATTTTAAAATTAATAACGCTTCAGAGGTAATTGGGTGTTATCGTAGTAGATAATTTATCGCAAACGGCAACAATGCGTGATGACCTTAAACGGCAATTTGTTATAAATGTTAATTCCTTTAATGACTATAACACTGTCCAAATTGGTTGAATGTATTGCATTGGCAGATGGTTCTATTGAAACGTAACGCTCATCTGTATGTATCTATTTTCTAGACGAAATATCTAACTATTCGAAGAGCTGTTGAACATCCCTTTAAAATAATGAGCTACACTGACGCGTACATCTACGAATCCATTTTCGACCACTTTCAACTTCACCATGTTTATCTTGGCGAATTCGAATTGTATTTGGGTTTTAGCGACATGATGTTTATAATAGTTATCGCAGACATCACCAGTTGATTAATGGGTTGGAATTTGTCGCCTTGTTAACTAGGTACCTACCCACTTTTGATACCCAATTCGTGTATATTTTACCGTTAACGCTAATGGGATTAGTTTCATGTAGTAAATTACTATCAAAGTATGGGTATATGTAAGTAATGTATGTACGTACTACGTACGTAGGACTATATAGGTAGGTGCTGTGTACGAGCATCTCAAAAGTATAATTGAAATTTACACGCTAACAATGCATATTTGTAATTGTATAATACCTGCTTGGACTACTGTAGCTGCTGTAGGAGAGTTGGGGGAGCCTTCCAGGTTTTTTTGATCGTCGTCAGAACTTTCAACACTGGCCGAATTATTACCCCGTAAAGGTAATCCTAATGATAGTCTTCGCGATGTCGTCGAACTGCTCGGACTACTAACCACCGACGAAGGTAAATTATTATCTTTGATGTCTTTACTTCTGTTTCCGTATTTATTCTTTAAATATCGAGCCCAAGAACTCAACGATGAACCATCTTTTTCCAATCCTAAAACAGAACATAAACATTGCCACAGTTTTCATTTACGTACTATAAAAACATTTTATGTATCGGAATTCCATCGTGTACTTACGTAGGTACCAATAAAAATACGAACGAGAGAAACAAATTATTCTCAAGCAATGGGCTAGAAGCTTTCGTTTAGTTAAAATAAATGGTAAAATTGGCATTAGCGTAGAAAAGAATTAAAATATTTTGACGAAAAGGAAAAATATAATTTATGCACCCGGATTTTAACGCGATTGAAAGATGCTGGCTGCAAAGTTTTTATTATTGAAATTTTTTTTACGTTATTCTAAACGACATTCTTGCTCTGAAAATGGAAAAAAAAAAGAAAAGAAAAGAAACTCTCCGAGTAAGTACAAACGAATGAAATTTTAATAACGAAAATACCCGAATACTGCCAATGTCTATTTTTGCTTCTTATTAAAAAAATATTTTCTTTGTGAATTTAATAAATAGGTGGGTAGGTGTACTCTCGTGCAATAAGTTGAACATGACTCGACGCAACATGAAAAAAATCAACTGATATAATCATTGTTTTCCAAACGAATGGGTTGAATAAAACATTTTGCGAGACTGTGATTTTTATATATGAAACTGAATTTTAGACCCATAGGTAAAATAGGATCGGCATAAAACTCTGAATGTTGTGTAGGTAATTTCTGTAATTTTTTTGTAGTAAATGTCAGAACTGAATAGGTGATCGTTCATAAGGTCGATTCGATTTTATTCATACCAATTAACATAATGACCTATTTTTCCCTACATAAAACTAAATTGAAGGAAACTTTTTGTACTCGTGCTTACCAAGTATATGCAGCGTGTTCAATTGATTCTGGCACCCCTTCCTCTATAACAAAATGAGAATTTTCCGTGTTAAAAATGAGAATTTGGCAACTTGGTTCTATGTATATCCATTTTTCAACACCTCCTATTGGCGTTCTAGGAACAAGTTGTCAATTTAATATTTTTAACGCGAAAAATTCTCATTTTTCTGAGGGCGGAGGGGGGGGGGTCCAGAATCAATTGAACACGCTGTAGGATGGATTGCTCTTTGCAATTTTGGAAAATTGGCAAAGACTGATGATTTGAGTGATACAAAATATGCTCATATTTTAGGTAAAATATTTAACATTTTATTGCGATATTTGAAGTAATTGTGATATTTTTTAAAAATTAGAAAGAACCAAAATTGTATTTTTACTATCAAATTATTGATATAAAAATATCGAAAATCGCTTTCAAAAATATCAAAAATAAAACAAAATTTACGCTCAAGTTCCACAGCTTATTACAAAAATTATGAGTAATTTTTTTTTTAAGTGGGTGAAAATGATTGTTTTTACGCGCAAAACGCAAAAATGTCCAAAATATTCAAAAATATTTGAAAAATTGTGAAATGGGTAGGCGGATATTTTTGGCAAAAATACTTTGAATAGCAATCGAATATGTAAAAATATGCATTTTTAGTCAAAATATTCGAAATAAAGTTGAGCTTATTTCAAAGGGAATTTTCTGAAATAGAAAATGAGTTCATTATTTTGGCATTCTAAACGTTGCATAAAAATATTCAAAACATATATTACGTCACACTACTGATGATCAATACTATCAATAGTTGCCATATGATCTCAAACTAATGTAATGAAAATTTTAGTTCGTAAAGTTCAAATTCATCCTTCCCAGTAAAAGCTGAAAGCATAATCGAAAGAAAAGATAGAAAAAACAAGAGTCTTCTTGTTTTAAAACAAGCAATACTGCTACTCAAAATCCGTTTGTTTTAAATATGATTTAAACAAAGTTAATTTTGTTGCTAAACACGGTAAAAGTAGTGCAAACCCCTAGTTTTTCGGTGCTGAAAGAAGTGCAATGGCGCTGAAAGTTGAACTCGAAACCCCAAAGGGCCAAATCAGGGATGGAAGAACAATGAAAAATCAAGAACTAAAGGTAAAACGAAGTTGAGTAGTGGAAGAACGGGAACAAAAACAATGAAAGCAATTTTTCCATTTTTGAAGAACAAAAAACAACCCTGAAAATTCTTTTGAAAAATCAAGAACAAAAACAACTAAGTAAACATCTCCACGATTTGTTGTCATTTAAGCGCAAAATCAGTAAGAATAAACATTTTGATTCACGGGAACAAAATGAAGAACAAGAAGTAAATTAATTCTTTCTTTTTGTAGTCTTCGTCAAAAAGGTGATGGAGATGAAAATTCATCATCGTTGATTAAGCTTGGATAAAAATAACTCAGCACTGAATTCATTTTTAACAAAATTGGTTGGAAATTTTTGAAGATTTTTAATATTTTTTTTAGCTTTGAGTTTTTGCGGTCAAGGATAAATCTGAATCTTAAGGTCTAAAATTTTACCACGTTTGTTTAAGGTTATTATCTAACGAAAGAATACGAGTTTACAAAACGCGGGAAAACAACGCAGTTGATAATGAACGAAAGTATCACTTTTTAAACTTTAATTAAAATTCTTTTTAGTACACATTATCAATTGGACAACTGCCTTATAACGATCCTTGAAATATTTTTCAATTTGTACATTTTTAAATCTGTTTTTGAAACATTTTGAGTGGTAGAAAATCGTAACGTTAGGTGTCATGCAAATATAGAAAAAAAGTACATAAATCTTTTAAAATTCCAAAAAAATTGTAAAAAATTTCGTAAAATATTTTTAAAATGAAATCTACTTAATAAGTAATATTGTATTTTCAAAGTTATCGTAATTAGGAAAGAATCTGATAGAAAAAAAAATGTTAATTCATTTTAACATTGAAAAATTTCCCACCTAAAAAATATTAAATTTTAATGGCATGATTTTAAAACTGTTACCATATTTTATAGTTCGAATTTAACATTACTACATCATCAAAATGTACTTTTCAATATTATGTAATTAGGCGTACTTCAAATATGACGAAAAGTTGAATTAACGTGATCAAACTATTAAAAATCTGCTAATTATGAGAAAATTTTCGTAAAATTTCAGAAAGATTTCAACGAAGCAAAATTTAATTAATCAAAGCAAATCTGATAGGTATTTCAAATTCAAAAAATCGTCGGATAAGCGGAAATGTTGTTTTATTATTAAAAAAAAAAAAAAAAAAAACTTTTAAAGTAAAGTATATCACTTCTGTAGCAAAATTTAAACGTTCCGTTGAAAATCCGTTACACACGAATAAAGCACCTACGTAGGTAGGTACCTATATGGTATACAAATAGAATAGAATTTGCGAGTACATTAAAAATGTTTTAAAGCCACTCAAAGAAAAAGTCTATTAGCTTCTACATAAGCTAATGAAAAAAAAGGGTCGCGAGAGCAAATAGGCCCCCTTTTTATTTTAAAACGGTATAACGTCATCATAATTCAATTTTCAAATAAAGATAAAAAAAAAAAAAAAAAAGCGCACAGGAATTTCTACTCTATAAGCAGAAAAAGGCGAACAGGACACTCATTTAGATTGTAGCCACTTACAATCGATCGTGTGTACGTATTTCGTTGTTTTAGAAAAAAGGATATAAGTTGAGAATCTCACGGTTGTTGACGATTTAAATATTATACGCACAAACATAATACCTGTATTAGAGGATAACGGCCGTTCCGGCGAATTCTCCCTCGATTTAAGAACATGGCTAGACCTACTCCGCGATAAGTCGTTGCCAGCGTTAGATGCTTTTGATGCCAAATACGAAGCCGGATAATACGAACTGGCAGAATTTTCATCTAAATCGCCTTCTAAATCTTCACCGAAACCGTGCGTACTTTTGCTTCGAGCTAGTCGCGCTTTTCTATCTTTGAACGATGTGTACGCTGGTTCTCTTCTAAAATAGCCAGACTCGTCGTTTCCCGAATAACGTCTACCTGTTCCTTGTAGATAGTCGTCCTCGTCGGCCGGCGCCATTGCTGTACTTTTACTTTTGTTTAAAAAGCGACTAGTGAACCGAGACTTAGGTTCCGGTTCATCGTTGCGATTGTTGCTCAAGTACTTACTGCTTCTGTTTGTGACCGGGTCCTTCGATGAAGCGTAAGATGGCCTGTAAGCGTCCGAATTTGTATTATATCTGCGGAATAATTACATATACATACGTGTACTGTACATTAGTTAGTATTATAGGTATTTTTTTTTTTCAAGAAAAAAGAGAGGTTTTAGCAGTATGCGTCTATGATTTTTTTGTACTATGGATTTGCCAAGTTCCACAAGTAGGAGTACTTCTTTACTTTGAGGATCCGTAGTAACTTCTTTAATTTTGATCTCAAGCAAAAAACCATTACTGGTGTTTAATGTTCATTTGTTCAGTTTTCTCGCTGTACAAAATTATACTTTCATTTTTGGAAAAAAACTCAAAATTTGAGAAACTTATTGTAATTAGAGCAATTTTGCTCCTAAAATACAAAAATGAAAAGTTGGTCGAAAATCCTAATAAAAAAAAAACATTAAGAGATCTACTGGAATGTGTGGGTACTAGGATTTTTAATTGATTTGCCAACCTTTTACAGATCATAAGAGATATGGACTTTTTGAGTATAATTTCTAACACTACTGTAGAGGGGCGAAATATCACGTAGCATGAGCAATTCAGCATATTTAGGACAGTTGAGAAAGATAAATTAATAAATTATACGTGCATAAGTAAATTACCTGGAAGATGAAGATCCCTCGTCTCTGCTGCTTCTTCTGTACGACGTATTAGCACCACTAGCTGATCCTGGACCGCTATCGCGAGCATTAGCACTTCGAGCAAGAAGTGGCCCGATATCAGTTTTTTCCAGACCAGATTTAGAGCCAATATCATTTTTCTTTCCGATCTCATCTTCACTTTCGGTTTCTTCGCTTTCGGTACTAGTTTCTGTTTCTTCTTCGTCTTCGTCGTTATCTTCCTCGACATTTTCAGCCTTTGGTTTTTCATTAATAGGTGACGATGTAGAATTGGCGCGATTAGCTACAAAGTAATTACGTAATGAAAATTTATTCGATTAACTTTCAAAATGAATATGAATCCATACAATAAAGAACGAAATTAAATAATAGGTAAATTTAGATCTTTATCAGAGTTACTTTTACCTCCAGTTAGAAATCGGCTTTGAAAACGAGAACCACCCATGGTTGGAGTAGCCTCCTTTTTGGTATCTGGTGGCACTTTAGTTCTAGGACTAGAATTTCCACTATTACTATCCACCGTTCCTTTAGCACTAGATTCGCGTCCAGTTCTGGATAAGTATTGCTGTCTTAGCTCGTCGGTGGTGAAAGCAGCGCCTGTATTTCGAACTCCGGACGACGAACCAGTCGATGATTCCGAAGAAGCGGTAGAATCCGAACTTGCTGAGCGAGCAGATTTTTTCAAAACTCCTCCTATATGTACAAGAATGCATTAATATTTCTATAACAAAAACGGATGATATTTTACGTTCGATAAATTAATGTCCGTGTAAAAGTAAGAAAACCTTTTTTTTTTCAAAGTTCTTTTTCATATCTATCAACCGTCTAGGTACAGGTACATGCTTAATTTTTTAAATAGAACATGGTGTAACATTTTAATAGTGTTGCGTTTCAATCAAAGAACCTTACCTACTTACAGAAAGGGATAGGTAATTAGATGTACAATATTATACATACGATATTGTTTTATAAACCTTTCTTTAAATATCCAGTACCTAGATAAGCATTAACGTGTGGATATAGCTTAGGTACTTTGCATAATGGAACTATATTTTCAGTCACGATACTGGGTAAGTGTAAGTACCATATTACGCGTAAAAATTAGAGATTTATAGCGATAAAACGTACTACATGGTAACGTAATAAACATATACCTATAATTAGCCAAGTACCTACATAATATACCTAATACTGTTCGTACATGTCTCCACCACGTCCTTTTTATTTATGAAGTCGAAAAATTCATGAATTAATAGATCTAATATTTAATCGAAAGGTATAGGTAAACCGTAATACCTAATAAACTCATGTATATCTGCATTTCGCTGGTACACATTTGAAAATTTAAGTAGAAAAAAATTTTATTTCACTTTTTCAAGTAGTTATTTATGAAACTCAATTTATGGGAAAATTATTTACTCATAAAATTATGTACATAAATAGTAAATTCATCAAAATAAATTTTACCTGGCTGAGTAACAATGTCAGATGAAGCAGAAGATCTCC
This sequence comes from Ferrisia virgata, assembly GCA_900060175.1. Lineage (NCBI taxonomy): Eukaryota > Metazoa > Arthropoda > Insecta > Hemiptera > Pseudococcidae > Ferrisia > Ferrisia virgata. The sequence continues at coordinate 58,520 of FIZR01031003.1, forward strand.
TCGAATTACTGGTAACAGGCGTTTTACTTGATCTCCTCTGGGTTTGTTGTAGCGAAGTGACGACTTCCTCTTGTTCCTTTTCATCTTCGTTACTGTCTTCTTCGCTAGAAACCGCCTAAATTCAAAGAAAAATCTAAAATGTCCTACGATTTTTGGTATCTTGCAAAATTCAAGTTATACACGAACAATACAAGTATTCTACAAATTAGTGTTTTTTTTTTTTTTGTGAATTTCAGAAATTAATACAATTGTATCGTAGTTTAGAGTAAGTATGGTGTTCCAATGTAGTGCTCTTTAATTAGATGAAATTTTTCAAAATTTTGTAGTTTAAACTACCCTGTGAAATATTTAGGTCAAATCTAAAGAATGATATTTTGATCCGGAGTCAAGCTGTTCTGAAGCATAGATACTACAACTTAAAGATGTACATCTTTAGACTAGACATCGAGGGTGGAGAACAAAGGGAAATTTTCGAGCAGAGTCACTCAAGGGTCAAGACTTATCCGTTAGGAGCGCTGTTCACCAATTCCCATTCCCAACTTTAATTAGTTAATATGAGATATGGACACTAGAATAGAACCAAGAATGCATGAACATTATATCTAATAGACTGCTAACGCTGCAGAAAATAATGTCTCAAAACTAAACAAAGAATATAGCAGACAACATTGAAACTCCACTGCGCATGCGTGAAACAGGACATTGCGGTATGTTGAGTCGTAAGGGACGTTTGTATCTTCATTCTTTCTCGCATCTTGCCACACCGCCTGATCCTAGAGGTTTAGTGTTATCCGCAATATTCTCTGTCCAGATTTCTTTGATTTGAATTAGCAGGCCATTATATGTAAGGTTGATGCTGGAATATAGACACTGGAATTACAAGATGCCCATCTGTTGGTCCCAAGGGTAAGGGAAACCAGTAAATAATTACTCATGGTATCCTGTAGAGGCACTGATTACTACATCTCGGCTATTGTTCAGCACTTCAGAGCAAGTTTTTTCTGAGACCAAAGCTAACAGCACTATATGACATTGCGGCAACACATACAAACCTCAAGATCTGAATCAATTAAAACGCAGAAATTTTAGAGTGTACCTCTGCGGCAGTGATGGTAAACGTTTAGGGTGTTCATCGTTCACGTTCGCAAACTTGAACGGACTGCGTACACATTTTTTGAACGTGAATGTGAATGTGGTCATATGTTGTGACTGTAAATGAACGAGCAATGAACGTAAATGAACGAACATTGAAAAATGGCAATGAAAAAAAAGCAAACTACATGAAATTGTTGTTGATAGGACACTTGTCAAACAGTCACATAAACATTCCAAAAGTCGCGTAGTGAAGCTTGCCAGCACTTCGACAGTTTCATTCAGATGATACTGTTCATCTTTAGCATTGAAAGAATAACAAATCATAAAATCAAGAAATTGCCACTTATTCAATTTTGGTGAACGTGAACTGAACGTGAATCTGAACGAGTTCGCTAAAATTCAATTTCATGGAACGTGAGCGTGAACGCGAACACTTTTCTCGCGAACTTGACGATCACTGCTCTGTGGGATTTAGTGAACAGCGTTCCTAATGGCTATAGTTGTGAACAACTCGGTACCAGGATTTTATGCAGTGTTATCACCTTACTGCTGTGACCAGCAGATGAGCATCTTCTAGTTTCAGTGTCTGTATGCTATACTAGAGTTACAAAATGTTCACAGTAAAAGGAAATGCATAAAATTTCCGTTATAAAGTTATTCATGACTACAGCCGTTAAATTCATTTTCTTTCTTTAAAAAATTGAAATTTGTCTCCACTTATCAGCAATATCCAAATTGTCAAAAATTCATCCATAAATCTTGTTTTTTTGAAGTAAAGAAAAAGAATTTTCAAAAGTCTCAAAATACATTGATAGATAACCTTATTTCAAAGCGTATTAAACTTCCGTAACTTTTTTTTTATATAAATGATGAAATCATTACAAAAATTAATTCTTCCACATTTTAAATATTGAAAGTATAGCATCAATTCCATGTGCAGCTGAGAAAATTTGTCTAGTAATGTATTAGATATTGGTAGCGTAGATTTAAATAATGAACGCCTCTTTATGAATTAATTTACTAAATCATTTTTTAATACAGTGTACAACGGGGTAGCTTCATTTCAAGCCCCCTCCCCTCTAGAAAATTGATCGAAAACTGGACCGGGGAGTGGAAAAACTACAACTTATAGTGTATGATTTTTCCAAGCAATAACAAATAAAAACTGTTGAGATATTTTCTTAGCTACGTATTGATAATTTATTTGTTTTGTTAACTTGTTTTTATTGTTTTAGCTAATTTCGCGGTATTAAAGATAAATTAAAATTTAAAGCTAAGTTTCAGGGCTGATATATTTTTTTTTGTTAATTTTTGAAAGTTCACCAAGCAAATGCTTCTCTTTGTGATGTCTTTACAAGTACCTATAGGGTTTATATCATATTCCTTCTACCTACCAAACTTTGAATAGAATTTTTAATATCTGTTCGTTGTAATATTCAAACAACGTTTTGTTGTTGACTGGCTCACTTTGTATTTAAAAAAGTATTTCTTTTTTTTTTTTATTATTATTCTAACGTAGAACTTTCTTTCTTTCTCTCGTTTTTTTTTCAGATGCACCGCACCATCAAATACTACACTTCTATGCGATATGATTTGTTCTTCATTATTATGACGATTTTTCAGTAAGTATTCATATTGTAGTAACTTAATAAGTCCATTGTTATCAAACATTGGTATCTATCTTGTTAAGATATTGTGTACGTGTACTTTAAAAAAGCTGGAACTAGAATACATGTATTAAGATGTGGCTTATTCTTCTACTTATGAAAACTGCAAACAAACCTCTGTGTTGCCGTATCTCGCATTGTTATGCAACTTTATATGTACGCTTGCATACCAAATAGTTTTGTATTTTGTAACAGCGAATATTATTCGTTGTATTAGAAGTGTTTACAAAGCAAGTAGGTACTAGGTAGGTAGCTAGATATACGTAACTACGAGTACATACATACAGTAGTTACTCGACAAAATAATTTTTCTCGGGACGTTTAATTTAGAAAGTACATGAATTAAATAGGTTTCTTTATCAGAAATTATAATTCTAAACAATCAGAGAATCTCATTTCGACTTGTTTTAGAAATCTTCCGTGATTCCGCGGATAATATGCAATCATACGTTTGAAAAATTCAAACATATATTAGTACATAGATAATATAGAAAGTAAGTAAAAAACTAAGGCTCCATGTTACAGCTCAGTCGAATTTTTTTACTACGAAAAAAAATTTCGCGCAGACAGGTATGCGTACTAAAATTTTTCCAACAAAATAAATTTTGCTAGGTCTACGTATACTTTTGAAAAAAATAAAAAGAGCGCTCGAAATTTTCAAAAAACCATTTGGCAAGCTATTCTACGTTTTATCTACAAAATAAACTGCTGAATAGTCATTTCCAATACACCTACATATGTACAGTACACATAGGTACATGAGTCAAGTAGGTAGTCCGCACTTCGAGTATTGCTAGTTAAGAATTTATTCATTTAAAATAAAAAAAATTTACCTTCAAGTGCTTTGTTTTAAATTTGTTTTGTACTCACGGATATCTGAATTATGAATATCTACATCTACCAAGTAAACTACTTACACCTAATATCGGAAAGTGATAAGTTTTGAAAATTTAATTCGTATTATGGTATTAATAAGAAATAGAATGTAATAAACGAGTAAATAACAATCTAGCATACCGGTAGAAATTTACTTAGACTGATTAAATCTCAAATAAACTGTGCAACGAATTGGCGCCATTATCAAGTTAAATTCTCGAACACATCGATACAGTCTTTAATTTTAAATGCGACATAAAAGAAATTAAGACTGTTGTTAATTATGTATTTGAATCTTTAACTGCGATTTATAACTACCAATCAGTGTAGGTATACCTATCTACTTCAATTTTAAATGTGAGTGCATTCTATGAAGTAATTGCAATGTTTTCATATATATCTCTATTTATATCTATGTACACAGGTACTTGATTGCTTTTAAAATTACTCAACACTTATTATATATTTATATTGCGAAATATTTGATTCGAGTAAAAACATGTTTTAGGATTTTTTTTCACAGCGAATTGTGAATTTTTTACACATTAATCCGTACGCATCAGTAAGGTCTCACTAAATAACGGGTTAATTTATGGTTAAATCTCACATTTATGCCACATAAACATGTTTTTTCGCAATAACTTTGCATTAAATGAAAATACAGAAAAAAAATTGGGCTAAAAAATGTAGCTAATCAAATGTCAAATAAAAAAGATCATTACACATTTCCCCTCAAAATACATAAGAATATTGTAAAATGAATTAACTCTTTCTTAACTCATTTTAAAGTGTTCCGATCAATTTTTGATGCAGATATGTAATAACCTTTTTTATTGAAAATTTGATTTGCACCATTTTTTGGTTCAATTTTTTCTCTGTATTTCGACAATGTGTTTAGGGTGCATAAATGGGAAACTTCACTGCAATTTTGTCCGATTTCAAAGATATGCGGTTGAGAGAAAAGTGAATTGCATACAATCTTGAGAAAAAAGTTTTAGTCATAATATTAGTCATTAGTCTTTTATTTTGCCATTCTTGTACTTGTTTGACTGAGTACTTTTTCAAGACTGCAAAGGTTGCAATGTGTTGAAAAGTCAAACCCCCTAAAAGACACATTTAGGATCCCTTTTTAATCTATATCGGGTGTTTCGCATTAACCTCACCATCCTTATTCCACTGATAGATCAACTCATGCGACTTACATGTATAATGGTTTGCATACCCAAAAAACTGAAGGGGCTGAGATAGGCTGTTTTCAAAATTTCATTTTCACACATGTCTGCCGCTCACTTTGAAAATTCATAAAAAAAAATTAGTAATGATAAAAATTCGATGTTTGCTCTATAAAATAGTGTACGCTCTCGAGTATGTTTGGTATAAAAATCAAGAATGGGAATGAAGTGGTTCGTAGAACATGATTAAAAACTGCAACTTTTTTAGTTCTCTGTGAATAATTTTTGAAATAGCTGATTAGCTGATTGATAAAGTTTAAAATTTTACATTTTTTTTTTATTATAGAGCAACTTTCTTCCTTGTCTTGTGGCGCAATCATATTTTGTTTCTCTCACATTTACCATCAAAATTAGAATTTTTTCCCTAATTTTGTCCAAAAATTACTAGTTTTTTTCTTCGCATAAATGCAACCCTCGGAGTTACCATCTACACCACTGAATTAAAATTTTTTTTAATGAGGTGCTCATAATAGCTTTTACAGGTTATTCACAAAAAATTGATTTCTTTATTGAATAAAAGTGTATTTCACAAAATTTTCATTATACCACAACCAACCCACAGCAAAGCAAAGGGATTGGGATTGAGGTTGAAAAATACATTCAGTTTGAAATATTAAAATCCAATTTAAGAACTCGGTTGGTGTACGAGCAAAGTAAGGACAGGAATTCTGAATTATTACAGATACAAAAATTCAAATATTTTTATGTTCTCACTCCCTTAGTTAGAAAAAAACCCGATCCGTATTGTTTTTTTTTTTTTTTAGATTGAAATGCCTGAGCTAAATGAAACGAGGGTGAACTTTAGGAAAAAAGGAAAAATTAACCGATTATAAAGTATGAAAATACACATTTTTCTGGTTTTTGATCTTTCACATTTATACTTTCATTTCAAATTGTACCGAATAAGGGTTGATGAGTCGATTTTTCGACTTTCCATCGATCATTTTTCGATTTGTTGGTTTTTCCAAAATTTACACATTTTTTGACGATAAATGTGGTCCACCCCCACATCCCCCTATATTTTCACCTCTGACAGTATTAACGGTCTTGCAGTATTCCAAAATCGATTTCGTTGATACAACACTCACCCTATCCACCATAGGTCGATAGTCCGTAATAGCAGTCTGGTTTTCTATTTTTATCGACGATTTGACATCGAAAATCAAGCTAAAAATTCAAATGATATTGAAAATTGTTTGATTTTCAAAGGGCACTTCGAGAATCAATGACGTTGCACGCTTAATCCGTTTGAGTAATAGGATCACGAAAAATTCATCATTTGGAACTACAGCTCATGTATATTGTGTATGAGTACGAAACATGGGTGCTGAAAGTGTAATTATTTGTACTGGACTACTGGTGGCATTAGAATAGGAAGAAAGGTGCTATTTGACGGATTAATTGCGCAAACGTTCGATTGTATATAAATAATTTATTAGTTAATGTTTCCAACGATAACTTATAGACTACCTACAGAATAATACTAAAGTTAATGCCTACAGTGTGACGCGAGTTCATTATGAAAAATAAAATAAAATAAAATAAAATAAGAAAACTGTCAAGCACTTACTTCTCTAGCAGGGGTTTTTCTATTACGATCCGAAGCAACGGAAGATCTGTTAGGAGATGCGACCTGACGTTCATCTCTGGAATCGTCTCTTCTTAGCGTGCTAACTCGTTCTGGAACATTGGTTCGATGTGTTTCAGCGGGAACTTCGGCCGGTGTAGTAGCTGCATTTTTATTTTGTCGTTTAATGCGCGATATTTCATCGTCTTCGCTAAGTTGCCGTTGAGCTACCGGAGCAGCATTCGATGGTCTTCTTTGGGGCGGTGGTTGAAATTTTTGTTGAATCGGCGTAGGTTCTTTTTCTTTTTTAATCTTCTTCGTTTCAGATTCCTGAAGTCTTTTCATCACCCTAGGCGAGTCGTACAAACGCGTTATACCGCTCAGTGGTCCTTTGGCGACATCCTCTGTATCTAGAACGCGATCACGTTCTTTTTCGCAAGGATGTTGAACATGCGTATCGGAAAATCTAACCGATCTCGGTCCTTGTATGTCTGTATCAGAATCGGCATTTTCATTCGCGTGTCTGGCAGCTAATCGGGAGCGGAAACGTGATCTAGCACTTCGTCCGCTTTCGTTATCGTAAGAAGAATCGAAATCTGTGCCGTATTCCGAACGATCTGCTCGTCCGTAACGATTATCGAGTCTATCACTGGTAGCGCTTCTGGTCGGATACCTTTCTCCAAATTTACGTCCTCCTAAAGGCGAAACTCGGCCGCAATTTTCGGCGTTTCCATCGTAACCTCTTTCTTCTTGCTGGCGAAATTGAGACGCTAGTCTATGATCGCTTTTTGATCGCATTAAACCGGGTCCGGGTGGTTGTAGCATGTTACCAGCGGCCGGATGTGCGTTGCCGGAGGTTAAAAATTGATGAGGCGCGTTTATAGATAAATCGCCATAACTGGCAACGTGTTTGACTAGTTGGTTGGGATCGTGAGCCATGATGAATTTAGCTCGTCTCGTATAGTCGCCGGTTTCGGTTTCGAAATATCTAATAAATTCGACCGTCTTTAAGAATATCTCTTTGGCATCCATTAGTTCGCAATCGTCCCATTCTACTACTTCGTTTTGCATGTATTTATCGGCCAGGTCGCAGTTACTCTGAATATTCGATATTTCTACTTGTAAGTTTTCTTTTAAACTGGCCAAATTTTTATGCTCGCTCGTCAAATATCGATCAATTTCGTTTCGTAAATATTCGGTTCGATCTTTCAACGCTTTATTTAATCGACTGTAAAGCTCTTCGACTTCTTCGGAAACCGACGTGCAATTCTGTTGTAAAGCTAACATGCTTTTCTCCACGTACGCCAATATATCTTCGAGACGATGAAGAGCTCTCCTAATCTGAAATCAAAACATACGGAAACGTTTGGTTATTTAAATAAATATTATAAACGTATCTCTGTAGTAGGTACACAAACGCGTCGAAAAAGGATACGAAACCTTGAAATATTCAAACTGCAGTATTTTTCGTATTTATGAATTCTGTCGCCACAATATACTTACATATATCTACTTATACTTCTATATATACATTTGCATTCTATGTGATCGCCTACATGTTTATGTAGGTACATTGGAAATTACCTAGATATAGGTATTGAAATAAGTACAACATGTACAAGTATGTACCTGATTTGTAATTCTGGAAATTTCTCGGCGTAAAATGTCTTTATGCGCTCCTTTACATTCCGGGCATATCTCTTTATCGCAATGTAAACACATAGTGCAATAAGCTTTCTCCGAGCAAACGTTACATCTTTTCATGATCTGACCACTGGTTGGATCTGGTAATTCGCCGGTGATTTCTATATGCAGCTCGAGAAATCTTTGTAAGGTAACATTGGTTGGGAATCCTTGAACACCTTGGTATGGTATACGGTGTTCGGCTCGACATTCCGGACATTTTACCTGTGTTTTTTTTTAAAAAAAAAAGGCCTCGGTCACTACATTTATATTTATTCAAGTGTTCAATGTTTCAAAATGTATTTTTCATATGCACCGATAAGTAATAAGTAACACGTAATGTACACTACACGTATAAACATGTGTTGAAATGCTAATATATATAGGGTGTTTGAGGCTAAAATTAAAGGCTTTCAGCTGCTGACTAGGCAACACGTACAAAATTTATGAATGTATATTTGCCTATCTTCTGAGTCGCAGGTACCGTGCAGGAAGGCAAGCAGTTGATAAAATAATACAAAAAATATGCACTAAAATTTTCAATTTTCATTTTTTTTTTGTTGAATTATTCAAAAATTTGTTCCCATAACACATCAATTAAACTGATGTAATTGGAATAAAAAAGTTTGCTCTTTTCAATGCTGTAAATCTCATCGCTCTACCTTTCTTAGATAAAAAATTATGAACATTTAAATTCTAAAAAAGAGAATGAAATTTCGAAAAAAACACAATTTCTTATTATTTTTGAGAATTCAAATGCTCATAATTTTTTATCTAAGTGAGGTAGAGAGATAAAGTTTGCAGCATTGAAAAGAGCAAACTTTTTTCTACCTATGACATGAATTTAATTGATGTGTCATGCGATCAAATTTTTGTATAATTCAATAAAAATTATGAAAATTGAAAATTTTGGTGCATATTGTTCACATTTTTTTATCAACTTATTGCTTCCCTGCGTTGTTATTAAAAAAAAATAACTACACCAAGGTAATTTAAATAAAATTCTCTTTCTCTCAAGTAACATTCAAATCTCTATTATTTTGGTTCTAAAGCCGTACTCACTTGAAAAACTTATACGAAATTGAAAAAAAAAAAATGATTTAAATCACAGCATCTCAGCCCCTGTGGCCCACAGGGTAGGCAAACATACATACGAAGACTCCGTATATATTGCCTAATCATTGGCTGAAAGCCCTTTCCTCTATCCTGAAGCACTCTGTATAAGTCAGTGTGAATTAAACAATGGGATTAATGATATTTAGGAGGTAACCAACTAGTTCCTATTAGTACAGTATGTGCAAAAAATTCGGCTGGCGAAAATACAAAAATAGCTTTTCATGGTTACCCAGTAGAGTGGGCCCAATTTTGTTTTTTTGTTTTTTGATATGGGTATGTCTTAGGACTGGGGATCATTCTATGAAAAGCGTTACGTTTTTGAATTTTGGACTTTATGGTCAAATTTAAGCGTGGGAAAGTTTGATAAAACTCATAATGAAAGATGACTATGGCTGATTTTTGTCCTTTATGTTGAAATGTCTGAGTTACCAAAAAAAAAATTATGAACTTATCAATCGTTTGTAGCATTATATATCTATGATCTGCAATTTTTCTCTGAAAGGGAAAATTGCCAATTTTTTTTCAGAAATCTAAAAACAGCGGGTTCACAATAGTTGCAAAATGATCACAAAATTATGTGGCGAAAATTGCAATTCTTTAACTCAATTTTTTTCTACATGGATATTAGAGTGAAGTAAAAAAAAAAACATACCTCGGATTTTGATCAAACTCACGGAGATAGTTGACTTTGAATTGAAAACCCACCATACACAAATTTGTGCCTCTAGTTCAAAGCGGTGGGGGTGAGGGGGAGATTATTATGGGTCTTCAAAGTAGGGATACACATCCAAAACTTGTTTTTAGCTCAGAGAAGTGAATTTAGGTCAAAATTTGTTCGATAATTTTGCATAGCAGTGTTGCCAATCTCATTATTCAATAAAAGTTGAAAATATTGCTTTTATTTGTGACAAAATTTCACAACTCAATGTCTTAAAATTATTTCTCAAGTTGGCAGTACTGCTGTGCAAAACTATTCCACATTTTCCACCTAAATCTACTTCTTTGTGTTGAAAAAAAATTTTGGACATGTATTTGAGGTAATAGGCGCTTTAATTGAATTAATTTGAAAAATAAGAATCTCGATTACTGCCATCTATAACTTTTTAACCCCTTGGTAGAGAGCCAAAAGTGGTCTCGAATTGTGAACCGAAAATGCGCTAGGTAGATCCAGAATCTTAAATCGCATATTGACCATATAAAAAAAAATGAAAAATATCATAAACAAGTTCGACGATAATTACCTGTCTCCTTACGTAATCTACCAATCCATCCATGCATGGTTCCATGCAAAACGAATGCTGACATGGTAACAATTTAGGATTTCTATATCGGTCCAAACAAATGGCGCAAGTGAGTAGCTGTTCAAACTGTTCCATTTTTGAATCTGAAATAAAACAAACGAGTAAGTATAGGTGTAAAATAATATTTCCTCAAATCGACATTATTAAGGGTTAATTGATTAAGTTTGAATATCAATCGGTAGATATTTATAATACAGGGTATCCAGTGAGAGCATGTTAATACTCGAAATTTGGATGTAGTGAGTCCCACCAAAAAATACTTGTCTGATGAAGAAGTTGACAATCTTGAAAATTGAAGAGACAAATGAATGTTTAAAAAAATTACGTTAGAATCGAATTTTCAACAATGGGAATGGATAATAGATGGAATATCGAGCAAATTGTGTCATGTTCATATGTTGACTAACTTCAAAATTGATGGGACTATTTTACCAGGTTGACCAAAATTAAATTTTTCAAAAAAAAATAACAATGAATATGGATAGTACATAAAAAGTCGAATAAATTTTATTCTTTTTATTTATTGCCTAATACGAAAATTGAAGGAGCCGCAGTATATCAAAATTATTTGAAAATAAAAAAAGTTTAGAAAAAAATTTGCTTATAGCCCCTTTAATTTTGATGTTAGATAAAAAATGAACGTGACAAAATTTGTACAGTTTTCCATCTATTATCCATTACCATTGTTGAAAATTCGATTCTAACGTAATTTTTTTTTAACATTCATTTGTCTCTTCAATTTTCAAGATAGGCAATTTCTCCATCTGATATGTTTTTTTGACGGTATCCGATTGTATCCAAACTTCAAGTGTTGACATTCTCTCGCCCGACACGCTGTATAACTAAAAATAGTGGTCAAATGAATAACCGTTCATAGTTTCGCGGCGATTATGGAATATTTTTTTCGAAAAAATAACAGAATACGTAACGTAACATTTCGATGGTTAATTTTGATTTTAAAACACGAACAAATGAAGGGCATGAAATTGTGTACTCTTACTAGGTAAAGGTATCGAGATACCTATCTACCGATACTTTCTATTTTTTACATAGCATCGCCAGCTAAAAGCAGAAAGTCATTAAAATTTCAGAAAGAAATTATATATACAAAATATTCGTTTAACAGATGTTTAAACGTGGAACAAATTATGTAAATCGTTTTTCGGTATATTTAAAATACAAAATTATATAGACTTACGCTATACAACAGCGTAAAATAGGATACGACTATCTATTAGCTTCAAAGCTGAAAATGATTTTGGTTTTATCTAAGTACTGAAATAAGTAATATAAAAACTTTTTTTTTCCTTGGGAAGGAAAGTGACGACGAAATTGAAAAATTCATTTAGAATCAAGTTGAAGTTTCTTTTTAATTACATTTGCCATCTATTAAATGTCGAATCATTGAGAAATTCTTTGTATATATTTTGTAATCTTAGAGTGACGTCAATGAAGCTTTCATAGCATAAGAAAGAACCATTTCATAAAAACTTTTTTCCCTCATTCAAGATACTTTTTTTTTTTTGATGAAAAAAAATTTCTCGCGTTATTCTCTCGCATTAAGCTAAACAAACACAAAACAACTCATCCCCGTTAATCTTATCGTTAAGGAAAGTAATTTGTTTAAGAGTAGTACAAAAGTACATTTAAACGACTTTTGGAATTCGCGGCCATTTTTGCTGTACGCTTTCAACGTCTTTATGCCATATTCACACAACTGCGGTTATTTTGACATTTCGCGGTTTCTTCGTTTTACTAACTAACTCGATGCAGTTGTAATATTCAACACTCAAGGTGTTTTTGCGGAATGTAAAACTTTAACGTTCAAATTTGACGCGATTTTTTCACAACTATAACGAAATACCCACCGCCGTCTATATTGTAGAATAATTCGTATGTGCAGGTATGTAATGTACCTACTCGTAGGTAATGATTTTATTAAAATATTAATTGTAAAAAATTTATAAAATCTATAGCAGAGTAAAAAGGACGATTTGCTCTTGAGTCTGGGAATTCAAATTTTTCAAGAGACAATTTAGACACTGATAAACGATGATTTTTAAGTGTATTCGCGATTTTTCATCTCGTTACTGGGGGGCCTTACATTGAGTTAAAGATTTCAAATTGAAATGTTGAGGAAAATTAAAGATGTTTAAAGTTGACCCATAAACAGTTGACCTTGACTCCGGATTGATTTTATGATTTTAATATGAAATGTTACGGAAAACTAGCAGACCTTGATCCTGGTTGATTTTATTTATGGTTTCAAGTTTAAATGTTGAGGAAAATGAAAGATGTTTAGTAACGCATTCCACAGCTGACCGTCATTGGGTTACCCATCAACAGTAGACTTTGGACCCTGGTTGATTTTATGATTTCAAGTTGAAATGTTGAGGAGGTGTGACGAAAATCATCTGTCTAGAAACAGTGAATATAAGAGTTGAATTTATAGTATCAAAACCTACATTCTTTCGATGGTTACTTTTTGCGTGCAAAGATTATTTCACTGCCCCACTGCTCAGCGACAGGACAAAAGAATTGCAAACACGCTTAAAAATAATCTTTTACCAATGTTTAAATAATCTCTTGAAAAATTTGAATTCTGAAACCCAAGGCAAATCGTTCTCTTTACCTCACTATAGCTTTTTCGTCAGATTCGAAATAAGAAAAAAATTGCGAGAAAATGTGATCAGATGTTCATACACTACTTTATACTAACGTATTTTTATACGTAATACCTACATACCTAGATTACCTACCTATCAACCTACTTATACTTGCAGTGAAACGAAAAAACTCGCATGATACTGGCATCTAATACTTCGCGTAATAAAAATCAATTTGCAATACAAAAAGACAATATTTCGAGTTGACAGCAGAGAAGAAGAAGAAAAAAAAAAAGCTGGGATGAGCCTAGGATATATTATTGAAAAAAAAAGGTGATAAATTCTAGACAGAATATCGCACTCAGGGTATAGAATTTTTTCACCTTAAACCAGAAGCTTTATTCAGATCAACAGTGAAATTGTAAAAATAATCCTAGAAAAATGCACAGCGAATAACTCTAACATAAGTCTCAAAACTAGGATCATACACGTTGTAGTTATACCTATTATTGTTATAGGCAGATACGGAAAATTGCCTGAAGAGCTTCTAAAGAGTCATGTACCATATAGCGAGCAGCGCAGTGGAACGTCGCTCTATATGATTTTCAAAATATAATTAAAATTTTTACAAATGGGTAAGTACTGAGTATAGTATAGGTATGGTATGGTAAACGTAAGCTGAAATTTCCACATATTACTTTTGTCTCATTTTGCCGAAATGATACTAGTTTATTTACGAGTGTTACCTTTTTCAAAATTAATTATACGAGAAGCTTTACTTTCAACACTTCTAACCTCTAACGTGAAATAAGAATTCATTTCACGCACGTATATATCTAATACTGCAGGAAATTTTTCTTCACTATAGTTTTTCGCCGTATATATAAGTTTTCTACACATTTTCAACAACACATGTGGTAATATCAGCAAGTTTCCATTTAACTGACAACATTCATCTGCTAAAGTTTTAATTTTTTATTCCTTGTCTGTCGAGATGTTACGAAATCTACCGTACCTACTTACCTACCTACGTTTGATCCTGAATTTAATAAACTTACACAATGCAGGATCAACTTTATAATAAGTAGATTTTTAGTTTGTAGTGTACAGGTAAGTAAGTAAGTAAGTAAGTAAGTAGATATTTATTATTTTTGTTATGTTATTATAAGTTGAAGTTTATACCTAATAATAAGGTGAAGAACTTTTAAATTACTGCTTGGACATTTTTCCTGGTCTAAATAGGTATTAAATATAGTATATAAGTTGAACGAAGTATTTTTCAAAGTCTAGAAGAGTAGTAATTCTCCTTCTTGCACATTTTTCCTAACAATTTTAAAATAGCTACCTTTGTGTATTGTCAAATGAATTAAATACCATTGTAAAATTTCAATTATACAGATGGAATATATGTACCTAGGAATTTTGAAGCAGTAATTTAAAGATTTTTAATTTTTTGGTAATTTGAAAGTCAGGTCACTGTGAACGGCGAAGCGTTAAGCACCAAAGAGCAGGATACTCAATGCCCCACTTATAGGTCGTATCAACTAAATAAGCGAATAGTCAAACCTGATTTTGTATGTCATATTATCAATGAAAATCAGTCGAATACCAAACTACTAACCAACGGAAGATGAAGGAGTTTTATGAACAAAATCCGTTTTGAGGTCCTAGAAGACCACTGACACAGATCATTTTTGGCCATCTAAGATATTTATTTATATTTATCCCCCCCCACCGCCGGAAGACTAAAATCATTTACTCTGCTCGATACAGACCAAAATCGCTCCAATTCAGTCAACCGGCTGAGCTTGGTGGCAGATTTAATATATGTATGAGTGGGGATGATCTTGGGTCAAAATTCAGATATACACGTGGGTGCTGAGAGGCAAAAAACGAAAAAATTGTTTCCTTTTAAGCCAATCGATAGAGGATTCAAAGTTGTATAACATATCTAAAAGTTAACCTCCTATGTTAATTCAAAGGGGAGAAATGAGGTTTTGATCTAAAAAAAGGGCCGTTCCCCCCATCTCCCCACCAAATTGACCAAGGAAATTGAAATTTGGTATGTACATTTAGTAGGATCCCTAGATATGCTTTTTGGTATGGTTAAATGTTGTTCGTGGTATACCATTTCTTTTGCATTTGGAAACAAGTAGCATTTCATTTGGTAGGAGCACTAGATGTGCCGTTTGAGAAAGCATCGTTTTTTTTTTTTTTTTTTTTTTTTTTTTAATTCTCATAATTATAATATCTCATGAAAATCATAAAAAGTTTGAATGGAGAGCTCATAATAACTTTTAAAGAAGTTATTCATAAAAAACTAAAAAAAAAATTTCCCCTGCGTACACGGCCACAGTTTGCAAACTTCATTCCCACACCTGATTTTTTTTCACCAAAACTGCTCACTCATATTCCTTGCCTTGTGGTGCAATAATTTTGCGTCTCTCACATTTACCTTCAAAATCAGAATTTTTTCCCAAATTTTACCCACAAATGACTAAATATTTTTTTCCTTAATTCATATTTATTTTCTCTTTATGAATGAAACCCTCGAGATTGCCACCCCAACCACTGAGTTGAAGATGTTCTATCGTTCATTTGAAATTTTTTTAAAGAGGTACTATAGCTTTTTCAAAAGTTATTCACACAAAACTACAAAAAAATTAATTTTTAATCATGTTTTTTTGTATTCATTTTGTCATACACCACTCCGAATTTTTAAATCACACATACTACAGAGTTTATACACTATGTTTTAGAGCAGAGCAAATAGCAAATTTTTATCACAATTAATTTTTTTTCTAAGAATTTTCAAAGTGAGCGCCAGGTTTGGGTGAAAATGAAAATTTGAAAATTGCATATCACAGCTCCTTCGACTTTTTTGGGTATGCTAACCATTATGCATGAAAGTCTCGTGAGTTGACTTATCACTGATATAAGAGTAGTGAGGTTGATGGGGAACACCCAGTATAATCCAAAATTTCTGCAGCCATAAGGATAATTTGAATGTATTCCATGCGAGGAACAAATTTGAAAACTAAAAAAAAAATTTCATAAGGTATTGTCTACAGAATCAAAAGAAGGTACTAAAATTAATAAAACATGCAGGGCATTTGGTAGATGTAATAAGATACCATGAAAAAACAGGCTCTATGATAAAGTTGCCTATCTTAAAAATTCAAGGAGCAAATATTAAGTCTAAATAATTGTATTCGAAGCAAATTTTAACGTATGGAAATAGGTAATAGGAGCAAAATTGACTAAATTTTGTTACGTCCCTGTTAACTATAATCTTAAAAATTGAAAGAATTACTGCTGCATGTTGAATTGAAAAAAGTGTCTTCCCTTTCAAAACAAATTTGGTTCTACATTCTTTGCTGTTACTCTTCAAAATATCTTTCGTTTCCCGACCCTTTTCTCGCTAGAGAAGTATTGCTACTGTCCACTTCCGATTTCAATGAGACAAAAATAGATGAAAATATCAAGCATAAAGACGCCAGATCTAAATTTTAAGCTGATGAAGTTCATTTTTGAAAAATTTCTTAAAAATGGTAAACTTTTTCTAGTAGTGGTACTTCTCTAGTTAGTGTGTTAGGAAATTGAATCCATCACCGAATTCTGAGCGTTCGGTATTGTTCGAGCTTGAACTGAATAAATGTTCATGAAAAAGGGATAGATACATGTAGTTATATGTGCCTATCATCAACACTACCTACCCACGCAAGCAGGTAAGTAGGTAATGAGGTATACCTAAAAAGGATTCAAATATAGGTGCTCTTCGGATTTGACGTATGATACGGATTTCATACACGCTTTTTATTCTATTTCTGACGTGCGTACGTGTAGGTTGGTATTAAAGTGTAATAGCATGTTTTTTTTTTCTACTTCTAAAGAAAATCAGAATAAAAATGAGATTTTTTTATAGTTTTGATTGTAAGTGCAACACAATTAAAGCAGATACTCATACATAGTATGAACTACTTTTAAATATGAAATATAAGGATAGGTGGTATTGCTAGAAAAGTTTTATCATTTCACATAGCAATATAATTAGACAATTAAGACCGACCTATGATGACAGGCAGTGATGCAGAAAGAAATTGGGCACCCGAGAACCCCAGCCTCTCCCATATTTTCATATAATTTTTTTCTAGGATATCTTGGTTAAATAGTAATAACAGGTGCACAATTGTATTTTTTTCTCCATTTTTATCCGTTCTGTGGATATTTCAAAACTTTTCTAAATGCCAAAAATCAATTTCACTGGATTTTCAAAAAATTCTCGCAAAATTGCAGCAACGTTAATTTTATGAATGAGACAAAGAATAATTTTAATTTCTGATTGAAGCAAGTGAAAAAATTTTCTCGAATTTTGAGCATGCATGAGGAGAAGCTCCTTGATTCCCCTCAGGCGAAAGGCAATAGGAAACAGACAAGGAAGCACGAAAAATAATTCTCAAAATTGAACACCGTTGGATGTTATCAAACTGTTAAAAATTTTATAAAGTTTAAAATATTACCAAATTAGCCAAATTTTGGATTTTGAACCTCCTCTTCAGAAGCTCAATTCGAGTGAAATGCTCAAATGGTTATCAAAATCGAACTCTCTGCGATTACAAAAACCCCTGTATTAGACTCTGCGTCAATAGGAGATTTTTAAAAATAATTTTTGTCTCAGAGCTCTATCTCCTCTCCATGGCGTCCCGGCGAAAAAAGTCAAAAAATGTAAAATGTTTGTTTTTTAATGTTCTACTACTTTTGTTTCAATTTTTTTTGTTTTGTGAATGCATTATTTGGGAAGTAACTACCAAAAAACCAAACCTTGCACATAAAATGCGAACGCGTCGATGTCCAAATTTATCAAATTTTGGATTTTGAACCTCCCCTTTCAAAAGTCCATTTTAGTCGAAAGCTTAAATGGTTCTCGAAATGTGAATCCACGACCACAAAAATCCCCTTATTAGACTCATTCAATTTTTGGCTCGCCAAAATTTATGCCTGACTTGCCTAGGCGTAAATTCATTTCAAGAAGAATTTTCAAGTGTCCCTTTGTTCTTTTTTTCTCCTTAACTCTGTGCCACGACCATTTAGGAAAGAAGTAAAAAAAAACAATAATGTTTATCTTTTAACGCTGTACAACGTTAGTCTGAACCAATTTTTCGAATTTTTTAGCATAACGGACTTATCCTGTGAAAAAGTTGCAATATTTTGAAGAGCAGCTCTCCTCCCCTCCCCTCTTCCCTAACTTCGGAAAAATTTACGATCTAGTATTTTTTTAATTTACATAATAATGGGATGTACTGTGTAAGAAAAATGGTGCTAAAAGTAAATTAAAAAGATTTTTGAGAATTATTCCTGCCAATTGGAGATTTTTAAAAATGATTTTTTCTAAACGCCTTAGCTCGACCCCACGACAGTAGTAAGCCCACCACTACGCGCCAGGGGGGTGAGGCGTCACCCCTGGCTCGTAGTCGTCGGATGCGGTGGGGGTTGCCTACTCATAACATTTCAGGGGCTGATACACGTTCGCGTATTCAAGTAAGGTGGACTGAACGTCTCTCCCCTCCTCATCTCCTTTATACTAGGTATGTTTACTAACAGGTAATGTTGGTCAGGTATTTCTTCTTTACCTTTCTGTGCTACTTTTTTTTTTTTTTTTTTTTATTTTATTTTTTTTATTTTTAAGCAGTGTGTAATAATAGTGGTAGTAGCGATAGATGAGCTACAATAGTCCGACAGGTAACACATTCCTAAACCAACTTTCTCTCACATCCCCAATCGTTTTTTTTTTTTTTTTTTTTTTTTTTTTTTTTTTTTTTTAATTCTGCGTATATAATTTGAAGTTGGTTTGTTTACTGAAAAGAGGTAATAAACGCTAAAGAAAAAGAATGAATTCGCATTTACGTCAAAATATATTTCAACAG